>LPNX010290927.1:149102-171436 GCA_001517045.1 Pseudotsuga menziesii
ATTAAGAGATCCGTCCATGGAAAATGATCTAGTTCGGGGTTATGTTGTAGAGTTTCCTTGAAAAAACACTATGCAAACTTGGCAAGAATTGACTATTAACAACATTGGTAATTATGTCAAACGTCTTGTTCATGCTCATTGGGTACCTAATGTTGTTATTAATTATTTAGATCACCCAGGAAAATATTAGCTATATATTCTTATAAACCACAAGGCCATGGAGAATGAAAACTCTATCCATTATTAATCATGGCATTCCATAGACTGTTTATCCTAGAAAAAAATACTTGTCCATGGTTCTGTACAATTGCTCGCATGTGAAAAACAAGGTTTTGACACTTAGTATTGTGAATTCTCAGTTTGGTGTATTTTTGCATTTATTCACATGGCTTGATTGATCAAGGAAAAACATATCAGGATGCTTAATTGTAATAAAATCATATCTTTTACATGTCTCATTTGAGTTTGTGTCTACTCATGTTTGGAAGTTTTATTACGTATTTTGAAAAATAACAAATATTGTATTATGAACATTGATTTATGAGACATATTTCCACCTCAATAATTTGCAACTTATAAAGCATCTAAAGGTCATTTACTTTGTTGTGTTATATAATTTTCCAAGTGGACAACAACTATTAGCTTCTTTGATTGAGGATCACAACTAATGGTAGTTTTCCCCATTTTCCCTTGTTGGATATTTTTAACAGTGATAATTTCAATGGATTATCTACTTTGGTCAAAAGGATGGGTTCACATTATAGATTTGAATTGTTTGACTCATGCACCTTCGTTGCTCTTCCTAAGGAGCAATGAAGGTAGGGCCAATTGAAATGATGGGTTTGATTCATTCGACATTTTTTATCCAAGTGTTTTTATATTTGACCTTATTGGGTGGAGTAGGATCATTTATTTTGTATCTCTACGCAAGGATACCTCTAGACTTAGAGATGGAGTAACCTAGTGGTGGTTCAATGCCAAGTCCTTTCCCTTGGTAGCTCTATTATCTATCTAATTACTATCTAATTTGAGATTATTAATTGGGCACGATGTTTCCATGTGTACATGCTCAAAACAAAACATATATTGTTGGCTTGCCCCTTTTCCTTTTTTATTTTCATTCCAATCTAATTTCAATCCAACTAGTTCAACCAACAACGTGGTTGATTTTCTTAACAATGATAATTCATTGCATGACCACTTGCTTTGATATTCTCATGGAATAGTGAAAGGTAGGGGCAATTGCAATGACGGGTTTGATTCATTAGCTCTAGGAAATACAAGTGTCCATATCTTCCACCTTATTGGTTGGGGTAAGATTGTTTTTTGTAGCTACAGGCAATGTTACCTCTAAATCTAGAGATGGAGTCACCCAATGACGGTTTATTTCTGAGTCTTTTACCTCGGTAAGTTTACTATCTAATTACTATATAATTTCATATTATTGCTTGTGCATGGTGTTTCCATGTGTAAATGCTCAAACTAAACATTTAGGCCAATGCTATATGTATTCATCGACACAAAATATATCCATGACACTCTTCTATATACAAAAATGTGGATTTTTGATGGGATCACTATATGTTGTCATATTTGATTGAGGTTTTACTTCTAGCACAAGCTAAACTAAAGGGAAAATATTTAGTCCTTGGACTAATTTTATGGGTTTTTTTTTCTTCCAAAACACTAATTCTATTTTACTTTTCAACAACTACTTCTACTTCGGCGTATCATTGCACCTTTTTGGGGGCAATTGCTAGTAATAAAAAACTTATAAATACGAAGCTTCCGGTTGTTTGATAAGCATAACCAGGAACGGGCCTTCGGCTCTGGTTTTCACCTGGTTTTCATGGCTTTTTGGGCTTCCACACTCATGTGATTCTTGTTGCCTTTTTTTGATATGCCCTGCTTCCCTGGCTCTCGATGTGTTGGCTCGTCCTGGGTCTGTCTTTCTTCTTACCCTGTTGTCCCTGAACCTCTTAGGAGTTCGGGTTATTCTTGGTCTTTCTCCATTGCACATGTGGTGACTTTTTGGACTCCCTCCCCTTACTAGGGGGACTAGTACCAACCAAATAAAAAAAGTGGCAAGTTTTATCGCTTATTTAAGTCACCTCTGTGTGCTAGGTTTTGTGGGTTTCTGTCTGTACTCCGTCCTTTTGTTCGTCACTTGCTCCATCGCCCCTGCATGGTATTTCACGTTGTCTGTGCCCGTGATTCACCTTTTCCTCGTCCGCATGTGCAGGGTTGACTTATGCTAACCCTTATCTTCTCCCGACATATTAGGGTTTTTTCTTCACTCCAGGTTTGCCTGTCGGTTTCACTTTCTCGTTCCGGTTTTCACATTTCTGCTCTGGTTTACTGGTACTTCTCCTAAGGTTACTGTTAGGGTTCTTGTTTGACTAATGACTCTCTGTCTGAACTAATCCTAACCGGTGTTTGTTGGTTTACCCTTAACTAGGGTTTGGTATCTGTCTGGTTTGGACGGTTTGGGTTATGGTTTTTGTGGGTCTTGACCGGTCTGTTTTTTGGGTCTTTGGGTGGTTTTGTCCTTGACTCATCTTCGACTGGGGGTTTCCGGGATCCCGTTGGGCATTCTGACTGGCTCCTTTCACTGGTTCGTGGTTTGAGGTGGTGGGTGGTGGACTTTCACTGTATCTCGCTTGGGGTTGACTTGATACATACCCATATGGCTGATTGCAGAGCTACCACTCATTATCGATGCAAGAGACATGCTAAGAATATCAAGACCCTTGATGGCCGGTTTCGCTTTGTCCTGGGCCATGATATATTCATGGACCAGGTGACTTCACTATGGGGCGTCTTGAATACTGCCGTTTGGGAAAAAAGGAATGGATGGACTGGGCGTCTGAAGTTTGGAAGCCACTCCTGACTTATACTCCTACTATTACTCTGCTTTCGAATGGATGGATTGTTTTTGTATTCTTGGAAGCTGCTCATGCTACCCTCATATTGGAACAGATCTGGCGTATTGGTTCTAGGTCGCTGGTACTTGCGCGTTGGCATACGAATTTTGATCCACTTCGGGAAAGGGTCTCCAAGTGCCATCTTTGGGTGCTGCTTCCTCACTTACCCTTTCCTCTATGGAATTTGAACATCGTTGAAGGTATAGGCAACACTATTGGTAGGTTTGTCGTGGTCGACGAGGACTTCCACCTGTCATTCGACAAGAGAGTTGCTAGGGTTTTAGTGGAGATGGATATCTCTCCAGGTTTACCTGCAGAGGTGGAGATTCTTTGTAAGGAACGCCTCCTGGTGCAACAACTCGACTACCTTCATGTTCCTTTTTGTTGTAGCAGATGCCGTGATATTGGTCATCTCAGGCGTACATGTCGCTCCCTTAGGGAAATCCATTTGGGCAACTGTTTGGATGGATCTCCTGTGTTCAGTACTCCGCCTTCTTCCCATCCACCGGAGCATTCGAAAAAAGGTATTTATTCTTAGTCATTATCTCTCTTTGATGATGTCTTGGATTCTATGCTTGAAGCTATTGATGTTTTGGAGAAGGCCCCCATCACTCCTTGTACCCCTGACCAAGCTCTATTGGTGACTTCCCCACTGGTCTCCTTTGATGGTCCCTCTGTCACTGACTCACAGGATCCCATTCTTTGCTCTCCTATACTTGCCACTCTGAACCCATTGTTGTCGTCATCAACTTGACCTGTACTTGCTCCTGTGGAGTCCCCTCCAATTGTCTCCTCTTTTGAGCACCCATCCGATGGTTCACCTGTTCGTCGTTCACCTCCCATTGCCACACATAACCCTATGGTGCCTCCCCTTTTGTCACATGTGGACTTTCCCCCATTACCTTTTACCATTCCCTCTCTTCCTCAACCCTCATCACCACAAAGTCCACTTTCCTCCCCATCCTTCTTGGATCCTTCCCTACATAAGTCACTGTCGATTTTTACTGCTACTACTCCCTCCTCGCCGTCCACCCTCCATCTGAATTCCATCAGATTTGAAAATGTGACTGTAAGAAAAAAAAGAAAGGACAAGAACGGCTAGTCGGGGGATCTTTCATCATCCTCTCCACCTTATATTCCACTATCTGTTCGCATCAAAGATGCTACTAGGGGTTATTCCTCTCGGGGACTTAGAGCTTCTCCTCCCCACCCACCTGTTCCTTTATGCTGATTCTTTCCCTGAATGTTAGAGGTCTAGGAGGCAAGACCAAACATTGTAGCCTTCGTTCTCTTTTTCTCTTTGTTCATCTGGACATGATTCTCCTTCAGGAGACTATGTGTAGTTCCTTTCCTGCTCTTCTTGCCTTCTCCAAGCTCCTTCCCAGTTGGGAATTCTGTGCTATTAGTGCTTTTGGCCTCTCTGGGGGGTTATTAACTACTTGGGACCCTCATAGGGTCAAATGTCGTGCCTTTGCAACTGTGGCGGGTATACTTGTGAAGGCTATTTTCCATGGTATGCACACCCATTTAGACATCCTCAACTGCTATGGCCCTTATCAGGACAGGGATATCTTCTGGGATAATGTCCACAGGGGGGGACTTCTTAGCTCTCCTAACTTGATACTAGGTGGAGACCTTAACTTAACCATGAATGCTTCAGAGTCATGGGGCAAAGGGGCTGTCATTGATCCCTTGTCATCTCATTTCAAGCATCTTTTTTATTCTGTGGGTGTATCTGATATTGCTCCTCCCAGTTTTGGCCCTACCTGGAGGAATGACCGAGGTGGAGATGAAGGGATTAGTAAAAGACTTGATAGGTTTTTAGTGGTCTCTTCACTGATCCCTAGGCTCCTCCTCCACCGTATGTGGACTATACATTCTGATATTTCTGACCACTATCCTATTTGTTTTGAATGGAATAAATCACTCAGGTCCTATAACTATCCTTTTAAATTCAACCGATCTTGGCTTAAGGATTAAGATTTTATTCCCTGGGTTATGGATCGATGGCCTAGGTTGTCTCCTTCTTCATCTGGCTCTGGATTGGATATCCTTACTCATAAGCTCCGTCTTCTCAAGGACGATGTTAAGGAGTAGATCAAAATTAAAGTCTCTTCTATGGAGTCTATGTCTCAAAGGATGGATTCGAATATCAGTATTCTTCTTTCCAATTCCTCTTATGGAATTCTCACGAATGAGGAACAGTCGTCCCTGACTCAGCTCAGATTGGAAAAAAGGAAAATTTTGGATCACTACCTTTTGACCTGGCAACTCAAAAGTCGTACTAAGTGGGCACTGTATGGAGATTCTAATACAAAATACTTCCTTGCCATGGCATCTGGTAGGAGAAATCATAATGCTATTTGGTCCCTTATGGATGATGAGGGCCATACCATTGACGATGATACTGCTCTTAAGCATTTGGTTCAAAGCCATTTTGCCAATATTTTTAAAGATGATAAACAAACCTGCTTAATGGAACAGATTAGGGTTGTACTTCTCTACCCTAACATGATCTCACAGGCTGATGCTCCATGCCTTACTCAACCAGTTACTATGATTGAAATTGAAAAAGCCTTACACTCCTTCAAAAAATATCGGAGCCCTGGTCTCGATGACTGGCCTGCTGAATTTTATTTACATTTCATGGACTTATTGGGTGATGAATTATTGTCAGCTGTGGATTGTTCTAGGGTTTCGGGATATATTCGTCCCTCCCTTAACTCTACCTTTCTTGCATTGATCCCCAAGAAGGATAAGCCTATTACTTTTGTTGACTTTAGGTCAATATCCTTATGCAATCTATTATATAAATTAATATCGAAGGTGATTGCTTCGAGGCTACAGCCTTTCTTGGACTCTCATATTTCTATTGAACAATATGGTTTTTTGAAGAACCGACAGATTGTGGAACCTATTGGCATTGTACAGGAAGCTCTCCACTCAGTGAAAACCAAAAATACTTGTGCTCTCATCCTCAAATTGGATTTGGTTAAGGCTTTTGATTGTGTTAATTAGTCCTTTATCAGACTCATCCTCATTCAGATTGGGGTTCCTCTTCTGACTGTTAATTGGATTATGGCTTGTCTTACATCTGCCACCTTTGTTGTGCTTGTTAATGGCACGCCTTCGAATTTCTTCATAGCAACTAGGGGCATCAGACAGGGTTGCCTCCTATCCCCCCTTCTCTTTATCCTTGTTAATGAAGGGCTCAGTTTGTTGATTGCTGATGCAAGAGATCACGGTCTCATTAAATGTATCAAAATAACATCATCTCTTACTCTTACACATCTCCTTTTCATAGATGATGTGATCCTACTCGGTACAGGTTCCTTGTCTGAGTGGATGGCATTTGATGTAATTCTGGAAACTTTTTGCAAAGCTTTGGGAATGCGTATTAGTATTGATAAAACATGTTTCCTTCGTCATAATGTGGATGTAGATATACGCACAGATATTTCCAGAGCCATGCCATATAAAATGGAGCCCTTAACTACTAGATATAAGTACCTTGGCTATTTCCTCAAGCCTCTAGGGTATATGGTTAGTGATTGGCACTGGCTGATACATAAATTTGAATACAAAATCTCTCACTAGGCACATAAGCTCCTCTCCCTTGGACCCCGTCTGATCCTTGTTCAAGCTGTTCTTTCGAGTATACCGGTTTATTGGTTGGGTCTTGCACCAATACCGGTCTCTGTTCTTAATAAAATCAAATGTCTAGCATTTGATTTTTTATGGGGCTCCTCTGACAATCGACACCGTTACCATCTTTTCAGCTGGAAGACACTTGCCTGGTTGAAAGAGTTTGGGGGCTGGGGTATAAAGAATCTATTCTGGTTCAGCATTGCTCTCATATTAAAAAATCTTTGGTTAGTGCTTCGGAATAAGGGATTATGGCACCAGGTTATACTCAGTAAATATTTGAAAAGACAGTCTGTTGTATCTTGGCTCAGAGATAAGCACTTCGACAATCGTGGTGTATCAGTTATTTGGAGAGGATTCTTACAAACCCTCCTGTGGCTTGGTAAATATCTCGCATGGCAAGTGGGTAATGGTGAACAGGTATAGATTGGAATTGATCCTATTATTAGAATTCCTGATACTATCAGTTGGCCTGACAGGTTTCTTGAGTTTCTGGAAGACTTGGACATTGTTTCACTCTCACAAGCTTGTAACATCCTTCCTAGATCTCAGTATTGGTACTCGGCTGAGGATCTCTGTGTTTTTGGAGAATGGAAAGTAGCTTGGGATTCCTTTACTCGAAACTTGGAGCTGGGGGGTATTCGCCTTCACTCTCAATCTGATTCACTGATGTGGGCTTATAATAAGAATGATGGATCAATTTCAGCAAAATTGGTTTATGAGTGTATTGTTGCTAATTCATCTCCCCCAGCCGGAAGTAGTATTCTTAAACATATTTGGTCTGGTACTCTTCCTAGAAAAATTTGTTGCTTTGTATGGTTAGCTCTGATGAACAAAATGCTCACTTGGTATAATCTCCAGAAGAGAGGGTGGACTAGTCCTGGGATTTGTGTCCTATGTAGAAAGGACATTGACAACGTACAAGATATATTTTTTTACTGCCTAGTTTGGAGGAATCTGATCTCTTGCCTTATGGATCAGTACCATTTCACTCTCAACTTCCGCTCTGAGGATCTCTGTTCTTTCTTGGAGAAGTGGACTGATTGTTTCTGTTCCCACTCAGCTTTGTGTTATCTCCCTTTCGTTGCAATGTGGACTATCTGGAAGGAAAGAAACATTTATATTTTTGAAGGGAAAATACTGACTATCATCAGCCTTCTTCATCAAATTTCTTATCTCTCTCAAATGTACCGTCCTTCGGTCATTAAGATAAAAAAATCTAGACACTTGGGCATGGGCCCTGAACTTCACTATCCATGCGGATTCTTAGATGGGGCTTCATCAAAGAAGGTAGGGGGAGTCAGTTTTTGTCTGATGCTGAATGAGTCTCATCACCTCGAATTTGCATTGGGGGCAGGTCCATGCACCAACACAAAAGTGGAACTGATAGGGATCTGGGTCCTCATGCATACAACCCAAATGATGGGGATACCCAAGCTCAGGATATTTGGCGATTCTCTTGTCATTATCAACTGGGCAAAGGGTACAACATCCCTCACACCACCGGAACTCTATCATTGGTGTAGGGACACTAGGAAACTATGCACTTGCTTTATAGAGCTGTCTTTCTGCCATATCTACTATGAATTTAATCAACTAGCAGATTGCCTCTCTAAAAAATCTCTTACTTTGGCTTTGGTATCTGGAAATTTCTCAGAATATATTGAAGGTCTTTTGACCTCACAGGATTGTTTTGTGCTCTTTCGAGCTTGGTGTGGGAGCATGTTCTCCCCTTTTCTATTGCACCTCATTATGATTTGTTATGGAGCAGGCTCCTTTTAGACCGCTGTCTCTGCTCTCTTTAGTTCACGGTAAATATGGTGTGAGTGGTAGCTTTTACTGATGGGATACTGTATCGTTGGTGAACTTGTCCCCCTTGCTGATTTGATGTTATGAGGCTTCCATGATTTGACTGTTCGGTCTCTTATGGTTCCTCCCTTCTCGAATATAACCCATTTGGGTATGGCACAATAAATGCCCTTTGATTCATTAAATGAATATCAAGAACATGCTTTTTTCTTCTTAAAAAAAAATTATAAATACTAATACCATTAGAAAAGGGAACTATTGCTTAACAATGTCAAATGTTTTGGTCCATATTAAAATCCCGCACTAGTACCATTAGAAAAGGGAACTATATGCTAAACAATGTCGATTGTTTAAGGTCCACATTAAAAGTATGCACTAGTACGATTGGAAAAGGAACTACAAGCTCAACAATGTCAAATGTTTTAGGTCCACATTAAAAGTCCGTTTTAAGATTTGAATATTTTGTTTTTTTACATGCTTATAAGTGTGATCATAACATTGAGAATATATATTGAATGATTAAACATAATAATATTGAGAATATATATTGAATGCTTAAATATAATAATTGAACATTAATTACAAATCATATAAATATGTAAAAGCTACAAAAATAATTGAAGAAATTCCAAGATTATCAAAAGTGGCAAATTAAGGATATAAACAAGTTCATAGATACACAATATCCATTATAACTACAAAATAAAATTTCATGAATTTGTATTCTACAATGACGTTTAGTTCCATGTGGTAAAATAAGTCTTCAAATGGGCCGACCAAACTTATTTTATTCTTAAACATTTACTACGGTTTTCTAGAAATCTAAGTCTTCCCCACTATCATCCAACCTATTTGCTCCCTAAATCATCAAGAGATATCAACATATTTGGTTAATAGCTCGATGGATGCCATGTTCGATGGCATTGCTCAAGTAGGTGTTGAACATTTCAAGCAACCTGATGAAGAAGAGCAAAGGGTGATTATTGTGGAGGTGGTGCAAATGATGATGTTTTTCCCAGTTTGGTTAATGAAGAGGCATATGCTCAAAGAGGCGTCCCGATTAATTATGCATTATTATGCATGGTTTTCAAAAAGGTATGAGTTATAGCCTAGTTGGTTGGTTGATTGAATTCTTCAAGGGATTTTTAGAGATTATGGAAGGAGATATTTTAAGGGTTATTAATGAATCTAGAGTAATAGGTAATGTGTTGGCAAATTTCAAGACTACTTTCATTTCCTTAATTCCAAGGGTTGACTCACTAGATTCTTTTGATCAATACATGCATATTTCCCTTTGTAATTGTATATACAAGATTATTGGCAAGGTAATTTCTACGAGTGTTACGGAGAGAAACTTCCTATGGCTTGGAGTGTACCACAACAGACAGATTAATCGTAGAAATCAATCCCTTCCCAATATGCAAGAGAAACCAAACATCTAACACTAAAGGATATCGAATCATACCTTATTCCAGACGGTTGAAGTAGATCCCCGTTGAGCTTTTTCCAATCTCGCTTGCGCTAGCAATTGCTCTCAACAACAACAAACAAGACAAGCATGCTATATAATATGGTGTTAGATCTACTCTAGCATATACAATCAACAATGTATAAGCAATTAAACATATCCATGGATTCAACATTCATTCAAATGCACATTATTGGATAGGAAAAGATATTTCTATTAATCAAAATCAGAGATTACACAAGTGACAACCTCTGTTGGCACGTTTGCGAACCGAAGAAACTAAGTCGTCCACCTAGGCCTCCACCACCTCAATCCTCCATCTCTCAATAGCAAGCTCACAAGAAAATGCAAGATTGGGAAGAACACAAAGTGCTCCAAAGGGACAAAGGGATGCAGACTCAAGTATAAGCAAGCTACGACAACAATGGACTATAGTTTCCTTGCTCTTCAATTCCTCTTCTTCAATGTATGCAAGGGGTTCCTTATATAGCACTCCAAAGGGGTAATGGAGGGTCAAATCCGAGCGATCTTGAGGCATATGGAAGGCCAAGAGTCAAGTGGTTCGGACACACATCAAGGAAAACTCCAAAAATATTTGGATTTATGCACATATCCTGATGTACGCGGGTTTGAGTTCAATATCTGCGTATACACGTGAGTATGGGATTAAAAGTCACGTACAACAATAAACATGTGTTTTTAGGGATGAACTTGGAAACATCAAAGTATCATATCAGTACATGGGGTCCAAAGAGTTTGTAGAAGGACAGGGAAGGCCATAAATATGTGATCAATCATGTGTGGTAAAATCAGCTGTAACAACGAGGGTTATATTTTTTGAAGTTATTTATGGGGAGCAATTTGTTTTTTTTTTTAATATCGAAGGTGGATTCATGAGGCCATAGGGGTAGTCTAAAAAGGGCTCCACTCCACTAAAACTAAAACATTATATGCCATGGTAATGAAATTCAATTTGTCAAAAGAATATGATAATGTAAGTTAGATTTACATGAGGATGATGGTTATTTATCTGGGATTTCATGTCCACTTTGTAGATTGGGCGTTGAGTTGTATTTATTCTATCTCATTTGATTTGTTTATTAAGGGATCTACCTCGAGGTTCTTCAATTCACGTAGAGGTATTCACTAGGGGTTCCCACTCTCCCCATTGTTGTTATTAATAATGGTTGAAGGAATCAATGGAGCTCTTATGGAGGCTAAGAGAGGTGGTAGTTTTAGAGACATTAAAGTGGGATGCAATTTCTTTCTTTCACACCTTCTTTTTATCAATGGCATCTTACTCTTTTAAGATGGTTCGAGGAAGGATGCTAAAAAACTTAGAGATATTAATGATCCTTCTTATATTGCCACTAGTACTACGCTTGTCAATATTCAAAAGTCTTTGATTTATTTCACATTTTTTTACTAGAGCGGGTATATTTTATATTATAAAGGAGGTCGCGTTGAACCAAATCAGCCAAAGAGTACATAGAAATTTAAAAATTTGTAGAAAATGGCTATGTTGAGCTTAACCTTTAAACAATGTTCCTTCCAATTTTTTTCTTAAAGAACCAAAACTACTTAGTTTCCTGCCAAATCTATAATTATACAAGCACACAAAAGTGCTAAGAAGCATAACACAAGTAAAAAACATATAGAAGAATATTTAGATAAATTGATGCCCACTATGGGATTCCTCCATCAGGACATCACCATGCTTTTGCATGCCATCTATCTGGTGTTGTGTTTGTCCGACTATTGCAATGGTTGTTTGTTGTACTAGACCCTATTCTCTTGCATTTTCCATAACTTAGCCCTCTGAGACCATGCGTTGACCAACTATTGGTTGGGTTCCTCGGGAAAAAATGAGAATCATATTATAGTTCACATCCATTTCATTTTGATTTTATCCATCCTCGTGCTTTGCTCTTTAATTCTAGTCTCCAATTAAGCCAATTTTTTCTCTTGGTTTTGTAAGTGGTTGGTTAGATACTTGATAGCCTATCTCATGCCATCCATTAACAGTACTCCTTGGTTGCCAAAAATTTATTATAGCAAAACCCTAAACTAAATCAACCATAAACTATATAAAAGAACATGTTTTCAACTATATAGCAAGAAACTTAGATAAACACCCAAATTTGCTTTTATTAATAGAAAGAAAATCGGTTACATGAGCCTCCCTAACCTATGGAAAGTAAGGGGGCTATGTAACTTACTCACTTGGACTCTACTATGCACATGGGACTCTTTAGTAGTAAGAGGGGTATTTACAAAACTAGAACAATACAAATCTAATGACTCTCCAAGAATCCCTTTTTATCCAATGTCAGATGGAGGCAGGAAATAAATGCTCCACTAACTCCACTTACATACAAATTCCCTTTTCCCATTTTAACCTAGTATTTTTCCAAAACGCACTTGGTTGCATCCACACACAATCAAGATCCTACATGCTCCCATCATTATTCATTGACTCACCATTGAGTTATCTCAATGTGACTAATAGTATTTGGAATCACATCTACATGAAACTATCTAATTGCTTCACCTTCCGCTACCTCCTCAAACCTATCACAAACTCAACACAATGTCCTCAAACTCATCACAACATCCTAATGCTAACAACCTATACCATGGATCTCCCTTTAGACATCAACCCATCTTATCAGAATGCCTCAAATGTTATCATAGGAAACTGCTAAGTCTAATAGGAATCAAGCTTGTAAAGGAGGTTGACCCTAATCAACTGTCTATCGAAATAACCATGTATGTCCTCACTATCTCACCATAACTTACTCATCACCATCATCCTCTAGCTCCTCAGATTCCATCCTATCACATCCACAAAATTTTGCACCATCTCATCCTCACAAATCCTTGGATTTTGTCCTACAACATCCATAAACACATAGTTCATCCTCATCTTGAGTAGAACCGTCTACTAGTGCATTCACAACCTCCATTACTACTCACATCCTTTACTAAGTTGCATGACTACCACTATATAGATATACTCATAATTGTTAACTTGCTACTAAAAAACGATGGCCATAGAATCTATCTACAACCAACAATAAAACCATCAATAAGATGGTGCAACTACTAGGGTGATCAAGCCTTATAAATACACTCAAGAACAAGCATCCCAAGATGAAATAAAACTAATAAGATTTGCAACTTGAAGCAAGAGGCACCTAATCTACCACACCCCTTGTAGCTAATTACATCACCCTGCTAAATCTACGTCACAACAAAGACTTGGTACTCAAGAGTCATCCAATTTTGTAAAAACATCAAATTTAATCACAAAAGAAAGTTGGGATCCCACCATAGAGGGTTAATCCATAACCAATACTAGGGTTTATATATTGTAACCATCATTTATTAACTTGACTACAGTACAAAATAATCAAATACATATGTTTTCATGTTTGAGGGAGAAGATAAATTCCATAACTTCTCATGAACATGCCATAATCACTCTGCAAGTACCCATTGAATTTCTTCAACCACATCACAACTTTAGAGACTGAAGCACAAAATAATTCATTTTACAATTATGCTAGGAAAACACATGTATAGCTAAACAAATTTGTCACAATGGCTGCTTTGAAACTCCTCCACATCACGTTCTTATAGAAACTTAATCTCTTGTCTATCAAGGGGTAGTCATGTGCACCACCATAAGCTTTGTGAGGACAAACCATAGTCTTGGAGTCATCCACAGGAATCGAGACCCACCTAGATCCTCAAGAATGCTAGCATCATGAAGAGCTCACATTCTCTACATAAGGTGTCTGGTCATTCCAAATACCTTGCACAAAATAACATCTATGTGTGGGCTAATCGCTTATATGTAGTTTTATGTTCCCAATAAAAACACACCCCAAGAATTACACAATACCGAAGACACTTTTGCCCTAAGATACGATTTCACGTCGAGACAATCTTAGCATTCCTCCCTTTTTCTAATGGTCACCTTCTTCCCAAGACTCAATTTGCATTGTTTGTTCCACATACCTAAATGTCTTCAAATTTAATGACCTCCACGGTGCAACCCACTTGGCTAGGTCTACAACTAGTTGTCATTATGAACACCACAACTAAGATATTTGAGAGACTCTTGTACACAACTGAGGCAATGATCCATGTCTCCAGCAACAATACTTACCAAATAGTAATGCTTAGGTTGCAACCCAGGTTTGAACATTTATATAGAGGCTATGGCTCCTCACATAATAGCACTATGCCATGGAACTAATAATTCACAACCCCTTTTTCCAAGCTAACAAATGACTATAGTTTTATCTTGTGGGTCAATCCTGAATCAATATATCAAGGAACGAAGCCTCTCTATGCACCACATACACAAGAGTAGATTTGATCACCACATATTAACTTGCTATCATTATGATGTTACTCACATGAGAATCTGCCTAGCAAGGAATAACTGCCTCACTACTACCACTCCCTCTCTAGAATGGGTTGTGTTGATTATGAAGTTGGAATACTTCATAATCGACAATTTTGACTTTGTGATTGGCTAAATCAAAATAATGGAGAAAAAACCCAATTTATTGCTTAAGACGAGATTATCTCATTATTTTATTATTTAACTTTTTTATTTTTATTTTTTTATTTATAATAACTTTCAAAAGAAATGGAGCAAGAAATAAAATATCTTAAGATTATAAAATATAGATGACAAATATGACATAAAATAAATTAAGAAAAACAATAAAGTTAATATATATATATATATATATATATATATATATATATATATAATTTGCATGTAAAAAACATAAATAATAATAACACGAATAGTTAAATGAATACTAAGCAAAATATAAGGATACGATACAACAAAATAACAAGAAAGAAGAGCCACCTGGTGGCAATGTCCTCGACATTGTCATTAGCTTTAGGGTCAATTATGAGCAGTAGTTTTTAACAATGGAAATAATTGTTGAAGAAGTTATTTTTTTTGTACTTGATGAATCGTTTATATATAGTAATGAAATATAATATACATTTTGCAACAAAGAAATGTGGAAGTAAACCATTAATTGTCCTTATAAACATAAAAAATATGGCTAATAAAAAAAATATAGTGGAGTCAATACAGTCTGTTAGCAATGGGGGAGCTACAACAACGAGAACTACATTCTATATCCAATCAATATCCATCTTTATAAAGAGGGAAGACTTTTCATGGTTCATATTTGATTTTACTAATGAAGAGTATAATTTTTTTATTATAACAATCACATTATTATTAATCCCTACCGTTGACTTTCATTTATTCCAATTCTTTTACCAATATTCACCAAAGTTTTTCAAAAATTTGGCTTATTAAAATGAATTTTCTAAAAAGTAAAAAATATTTGTTTAAAAAATTCAAAATTAGATTGAATATTTCTTATTGAGGCATTACAAAGATTTGACAATATATAAAAATATAAAAATAATAAAAATGGGAAAAATAAAGAAAACATAAATTTACCAAGCAATTATTCATTTAATGCATTCAATGAAATGGTATTATCCAAAAATATAACATTAAATGTTCATAGAAACGACTTTCATGTCCATCAAATCATATTTCTAAAAGAATTTGGTACAAGTTTTTTTTTTTTTTTGGTGAATTCAGAAGCTAATCTATTGAAGAAAATATTGGTACAAAAAATGATACAAGGCCGAGAGTCTGTCCTGCCGAGAGGAAGAAACAAAAAGAAAGGTCCAGCCTACCCAAAAAGGAAAAACAGACCATAACTGTCTAAAGGATCCTCCCTCTGTGAGGGAAAATAGACCCAAGAGAGATGTAGCTTATAGTGTTTACAAAAAAACTTCTTAGACAACATAATGAATATAAACTAGGGTAACCAGATTCCCTGAAACATAAAACCTAAAACCTGAATAAAAAAAAACCTGGCCTAAAGTTTGGTGTAGGGATCCTCAATGATGGGAGTCCCAAATCCAGTACTTCGTTGTTTGCCTAGGTCATCGTCCTCAATGTTGGAATCATCTTCACCACTAGAATCTTCATTGCTGCTCGAAGCGTCCTCATTGCTGGATGGGGTACGCTTGGTCATGAGAGGCTTGAATTTCTTGAAGGCCACCATGGTAGTGTTGGTTTTGCTAGTTGTAGTGGTCGTCATTCTGCATTGCGGTGGAGGTGGCAGGAGTTCAAAATCCATGGGTGCAGGCATGGGGGGATTAGCAAGAGGGATGGTTGCTGGAATGACCGAGGCAGCCGAGGAAACGGAGGGAGCTGGAGGTGCAGAAGGAGCAGGAATCCTAGAGGCAACATGGACGACGTCAGGGACACAGGATGAAAGAGGAAGGGTGGTGGAGTGGAGGAGGCGAACTAGAAAATTCTTCACTACCCAGTAGTTCCTTCTGCGTTCAGTGGTCCAACTAGATGCTGAAAGAGAGCCAGTTAGCTCGTCTTCCCAACCATCGAACATAAGGCGAAGAGGGGCCGTAATTTCCAGTTCATAGCCCTCCGCGCTGGCTTGAGCATTGAAAGTAATGGGACGTTGGCTGTGTGCACTTCTACCAACACTTCCTCATCTGGGCGTTCCTCTTTGCCTACATGACATGGTGCAGACTATGGCCAGAGAAGCAAGAACCAGGAAGATCGTAGAAAACACCCCTCGAGGAGCTGTAGGGGAACAAGGAGCAGTGTGACAGAGGTGAGCAGGATCGAGCAAGAGAATGAATGTTGGGCTACTTGGGCACTTAACGCGACAACACACATCTAAATACGCATTAAGACTAGCCAACGATGAGCTGACGTCATTGTACTCCCTTACAGCTACAGGGATGACACGTACCATGAAGGAGTTAAGGAGTGCATCCATCAGTGAGGAAGGTGACCGACGCATAGTGGACGGAGGCGTGACGTCTGGGAGGTGACGACAGGGCACAATTATGTGCCTCGTTAGCTGGGTCCTGAAGAGTAGAAGTCGTGGTGTCACCCACAACAGGGGGAATTTGGTACAAGTTAACTAGCACGCCCACTTAATTTGTGGCTAGTGAATGTCGATAGTGGTTATAAAATGAAAATAAGCAACATTGATTGACCTGCCATTATATCATTTAAAATGTATTCCTTCAAAGTTGATGGTAGAACGACTTGATACCATGATTGTATGGCTACATTTTGATGTGTATTAATTGGTGCNTTGCCCTGCCATTATATCATTTAAAATGTATTCCTTCAAAGTTGATGGTAGAACGACTTGATACCATGATTGTATGGCTACATTTTGATGTGTATTAATTGGTGCATGGCATTGATCGATGTTTAGTTGTAGTCTTAATGTAATGTTTAGAATTAATTTTGTGACTGTTTAATTATAGATAGCATAATTTTGTATAGAAAAACAATTTTTTTATGAACTTATAAAATTAATTTGATTCAACTTCAACAAAACTACATTGAATAGGTTTATATCGATTTTTCCCCCATTTTGCAATACACCTTATGCCTTTAATTTTAACACACATTTATTATAATTACAAATATTACTTTATTTTAATTTTTTAATTAAAATAATATATAATTATAATATTTACAAACTATTATTTATACAAAATAATTTTTTCTAAAATATCTTCTTCTTTTTTGACTAGGGGAATCAACAATTGCAGTTGGGGTAGTACTCGCATGCCACGAGGTCCAGGGATCCATTCTTGCTACCACTATAATCCTAGGTGCCCCACACTTGTTCGCAAGACATGGGACACAGGTAAACCTTTGTGGGTTTTGATCTCGTGACCTCATTTACAACAAGTGACTTCATATCAAGCGACACCAATGAGCCATGACCATTCGGGCTCTATAGTATCTCTTTTTTTTAACTATCACATTAATAAATGATATTTCAATTACTGTCATGATCACCATATTCTTTTATACTCTTTTATGGCAATCTAACTCTATCACTCTAATAATCATTATGTATTTGTTTATTGATCCACATATTATTGAATATTATATAAAATATTCAAGAACAAAGAGAGGTAAATTTGTGCAAAGTATATACATTATTTAATAAAAAAGTATTTTTATTTATCATGTAAAACGAACAACAAAGTTTTTCAACCTCAAATTATATATATATATATAATTTTAAGATTATTATCTGATATTTTGACATTCATGCAAGTAGGCATTAGTCGTCAGTATTCGCAGTTAGGGTTTTAATTAAGCAGAGTGTAATTGAATGTGTATGCCACAATGTTGAGTTTGGTTCACCAAATTTTAATATATAAATGTCTAGGATCACATTATTGCCTGCAATGAAACAAGATTCTATATTGTTTGACATGGACTTTCCTTATGATTGAATTAGCATATTTGCAATCCAACCTTTGCTATGGAGAGTGTTAATCGGTGAGCGCATTTTCTCTCTTCTAAGTGTTGAAAAGACAAAATAACTTGCTTAAAGCCTAACTAGTTCTCACAATCTTGGAGATTGTTAGGATGGAAAAATTGATAGAATAATTCCTTGGAAAGAGAAGAATAAATTTTTATATAGTTTATAACTAATGTCTGAACGTCACATTATTAGCTTAGTATGGAGAAATGAAGGGGTTCTACATGGAGCCAAATGACTGAAAAATGTTTGATTGAATAAGTACGACTGGATTCTTCTTTGGTTAGTACAATATCAATAACAAGACACATAAAACATGAATGATTGATGACAGTGAAAGCACACCGTAATAACATTTTTTCACCAAGTAACAACGCATTGTCGAACCTCAGGATAAAGCAATTTGAATCAAATATTTTTAGGATGATGTATATGAACCCCGATTACCACCACACTGTCAAAATGATGCTAGTTTAAGTGTTTATATGCTTTAAGAGACAAACATATTGCAATGGAATGGTTAAACGAGAGATACAATTTGGATCTCTTATCTACACTTTTACATATGTAAGTATTTATTAGTTGCAGTTGTGATGTATTTCATTTAGATCTATATATCTATATCAAATTTAAATCCATGATCAAATTTACATATGTCGCTATGTATTAGTTGCAGTTGTGACATATTTCATGTAGATCTATATATCTCTATAAAATTTAAATCTATGATCAAAATTCGAAACTAGAGATATATTAAATTTAATATAGATCTATGTTAAATTCAATCTAAGATGTGGTCGATACATTGCTCCCTATTCAATCTCAAGCAGTTCGAGATCTAATGGGTAGCAATGGATCCATTGTCCATAACCAGGCACATAACGGGATGCATATTGCTCTCAGTTGTCGAGTTATCAGAAGTTAGAACCAACTCTCCAATCTTCTGAGATTTGGGGTTCTAAAGCGTACATGGATCCTCTTTCTGAACATTTTACCTCTCTTTTTGATTCTGTGGGCCTAGTTGATGTGGCTCCTGTGGTATCTGGGCCCACTTGGCGGAATAAATGGTTGGGGGATGAAGGTATTAGTAAGAGGCTGGACCGGTTTTTAATTTCTTCAGCTCTTCTGCCCTTTTTGGGGACCTACAGGTCATGGATCAAGTGTCATGACATTTCAGATCATTATCCCATCTGTTTTGAGTGGGGTCCCATCAGTGGTCCCTTTAATTACCCCTATAAGTTTAACAGATCTTGGTTGGAGGACTCGGGGTATATTAATTGGTTCAATAACTGGTGGAGCATTGCTTTGAAAGATGATTCCCCCTCTGATATTGATGAGCTATGTATCTTGCTACGTAGACTCAAACTGGCTACAAAGAGATGGACTAAGAAAAAATCTGACAGTTATGTCTCGGATACTGCCAAGATTGATCTAGCCATTGAAGCTATTTTAGCTGGACCCTCAAAAGGCATTCTTTCAAAGGAACAAGCTGATCGACTGTCTATGCTCACTTCGGAAAAGCATAAGATCTTAAGTCACATTCAGCTCACATGGCAACTTAAAAGTAGGACCAAATGGGATTTACTAGGTGACTCAAATACAAAATTTTTTCATACGGTAGCTTCTGGCAGAAGACTACAAAATAGGATTTGGTCCCTGGAAGATACAAATGGCAATGTAATTAATGAGGATTCTGCCTTAAAAGAGATGGGTAAAGAGCACTTTGCTAATATTTTCAAGGATGATGGAGGAACATGTCTGGTACAACAACTAAAAGTGGTTTCTCTTTTTAAAAGACTTATCCCAACTGAACTTTCTTCATCCCTCAGTTGTCAGGTTAAGTTAAAGGAAATTGAGACTTCCCTCAATTCTTTCAAAAAAGATCGTAGTCATGGTCCGGATGGACGGCCTGTAGAATTCTACTTGCATTTTTTCGATCTTTTGAGTCCTCTGTTACTGATTTCTATCAATCTGACCAGGCTCTCTGGTGTCATCCCCCCATCTTTGAATTCCACTTTCCTTGCTCTTATTCCAAAGACTGATAAGCCTCGTACTTTTGCTGACTTTAGACCCATTTCTTTGTGTAACCTTCTCTACAAGCTTATCTCAAAAGTTATAGCTGGCAGATTAAAACCCTTTCTAGATCAGGGCATTTCTCGAGAACAATTTGGGTTTCTAAAGGATCGCCTTATCTCTGAGCCTATTGGAATTGTACAAGAAGTTCTTCACTCGGTGAAAACTAAAAATCTTTGTGCTTTTGTCCTTAAACTGGATCTCTCGAAGGCTTTTGACAGAGTGGATTGGACTTATATCAGACTGATTTTGATTCAAATTGGTGTCCCCCTCCTCATAGTCAACTGGATCATGGGATGTCTCTCCTCTGCAAATTTTGTTGTTCTGATAAATGGAACTCCTTCATCCTTTTTCCCTGCTTCCCGTGGTTTACGTCAAGGCTGTCCTTTATCTCCTCTACTATTCATCCTTGTTATTGAGGGTCTCAGCTTACTTATCCAGGATGCTAGAGAAAATGGTTTGATTAGAGGTATTCAGCTCTCCCCTTCCCTTTCTCTGTCACACCTCCTATTTGTGGATGACGTGATTCTCATGGGAACTGGTACCCTTAATGATTGGTCTGCTTTTGATGTGATATTGGAAATTTTTTGCAAAGCTTCGGGTATGAAGATAAATTTTGATAAATCATGTATTCTTTATCACAATCTTTCTGTTGATTGTCAGAACTGGTTCACTTGTAACCTGCCTTATAATTTGCAGCCTATTCATTTTGGCCTAAATTATTTGGGCTTTTTTCTGAAGCCTCTTGGATACAGAGTCTTGGATTGGCAATGGATTATCAAAAAATTTGAAAAAAGAATATGTCACTGGTCGAACAAACTGCTTTCCTTAGGAGGCAGATTGATCCTTGTTCAATCTGTTCTTTCCAGTATTCCAGTGTACTGGATGGGACTTGCTCCTTTACCTGTATCTATTCTACAGTCTCTTAGAAGGATTATGTTCAATTTTTTGTGGGGATGTACTGGTACAAACAGAAAATATCATCTGGTTAACTGGAAGGATCTTTCCTGGCCCAAAGAACTTGGTGGATGGGGTATAAAAAATCTTTCGTGGTTTAGTATGGCTCTGAGATTGAAAACTCTTTGGAGAATTTTACAGTCTGGGGGTTTTTGGTTCAAAGTACTTTACTGCAAATATATGAAAAAGGGATCTGTGGTTGAATGGTTCAGGAACAAATCATTCAGGAAGCACAATGTATCTGTTTTTTGGCGTGGGTTTATCCATACTCTTCCTTGGATTGGTCAGCATTTGGCCTGGAATGTAGGGAAAGGAACATATATATTGATTGGGGTTGATCCAATTGTGGGATCAAATACAGTTTTCTCCCTACCAGAGGATCTGAGATCTTACTTGCAGGATTTGAATATTATCACGCTTGATCAGGCTCAAAATACTCTTCATGATGCACAGAATTATTGGTATACGGCGGAGGATTTGAATCTGGGTGGCATTTACTCTGATTTATGGAAAGAATATATTGCAGGTTTAAATGGTGCTGGCGTTCGTATAACAGAGACTGATGATGAATTGGTATGGGGTTATAGTAAAAAGATGGGTACTTTATCAGCAAAGAGTGCCTACGATTGTATTGTATCAGCCTCTACAGGGCCGACATCTAAAACTATTGATGGTTTTCTGTGGAATAAATCGCTGCCAAATAAAATCACATGCTTTATTTGGCTTACTGTTTGGGATAGAATACTCACTTGGGAAAATTTGCAGAAAAGAGGGAAATCGGGACCAGGTATTTGTTTACTTTGTAAAGCAGATAATGAAACAGTTAGGCATCTTTTCTCCCAATGTGTTGTATGGAACTCAGTGGCTGCTCAGGTATGCGAACATTTTAATTTACATTCTTTTAATAAACAGTTGTCTCTTGAAGATATGTTACTGGAATGGATGGGAAAGTTGACAAAAAACTCGAAACATTTTCTACTTCCGTTTCATATGATGTGGATTATCTGGAGGACTCGCAATTTGATTATTTTTGAAGAAAAAAGAAGAAGCATTTACAGTATTATATGT
>LPNX010290927.1:171707-202127 GCA_001517045.1 Pseudotsuga menziesii
ATTTTTTGAGAACCGGTTGATATCTCATGGCTCTTTTCAGCTTTTCTGAGATGTATATTAAAAGGGAGTTTCTTCCCTGTTTTTTTAGTGTGGTATTATCATCATTTTGAGTACTCTCTTTTAGAGTGCAGATTCAGTGCCTTTTGGCACTCGATAGATATGATGAGGTGGATTGCCCATTCATGATGAGACAGTTCACTGATGGGAACATTGTGTTTGGTTGCCTTTCCCCCTGGCAGAACTCCTATGGAGAGTGATTATGTTTTTACCCAGTTTTGGGCTGAATGTAAAGATGACCTTTGATTCTTAATTGAATAACAAGGACAGGCTTTTTTCTTCCTGAAAAAAAAAACTATTTTCCCATCGCTAGTTGGTGACCTTGAAAGAAAGTATTTTCCCATTGAGATTATATTGTTTCTCTGCCAATTCTAGTCCCAGTTATGGGAAATTGGATACCAACTATTCATCAAGCCTGTGATAGAAACCACCTCAATGTCCCCTAATCCGCCAACGTTGGTTATGAGAATGAGATAGAAGTTCAAGTGACCATTGACAGTTAGCAGAGCCAGAGAAAATGACTTACCTTTTGTATTGAACAAGGACGATGCCCTTGGTGTTGGTACCATAACCCTGGTTATACATATTATTGTAGCCATAAATGCCGCCTAAAAAATAGCAATGAATAAAACATACAAAAATTAGTCACCGACATAGAAGACAACGATGAAAAATTTCAAATTTCATGTTGCTCGCTTTCAATAAGCATCACGAAGAAAATATTGAAAATATTTAATTCTCTTGTTTCATGCAGATGCACAGTGTCGACGCGCTTTCAAGAAGCAGAGAGATTTTGATCGGAAAAATGGTGTTTCACTTCAGGATCTGGTTGACGTGTGTTTTCTTCGTCAGTGTTTAAATTCTAGAGATTAGAGATTATATTTACTCTCTTGATCAAACCCAAAAATTTTAATCTTAATTCATTTTAAACCAGTAAATTCTTGGAATTCTATTCCATGCACATGTCCAACTTGAAAATACACTTCAGAAGCATGTCATACTTGCGCTGTGGATGGATAAACATTCGGTATGAGTTGTAGCTTCAATGGCCACAAAGAACTATATGTTGAGTCGTGAAAAGTGTTTTCTACGTATTCCATGTTCCATGATGTAATTTCTTGAAGTACCTAGGGTGAAGCATCGCATGGATTTATATATTCCTCCCCGTCTAGAACATGTCTCTATCAATTTGCATGAATATGTTATAAATTGAATTGAAATTCTTTAATTTTTTGTAGGTCATCATTAAACAGGAATGGATTCTGAATGTAAAAGAAAGCAAGACAGTTCAGGACATTACACAAATCTTGTTAGACTTGGAGAATGACTTACAAATCATCTTGTCTTTTTATGGGAAAACCGACTCCAAGTCTCGCTAAGTCTGGAGAAAAGCGCTCACGGGACATCAGAATCCTGATTCGGTTAGAATTCCTAATCCCTCACTGTGCTGGTTTTTTTTGGATTATAATCCATGAAAATAATAATAAAAAGAATAAATTACATCATCAAATAGCAGGAAATTTATAGAAATGAGGCCAACGTGCAATCGCCATCATCGTTGTAAAACTTTTTAACATGAAAATCTGATCTTAATATACACAATTTGCTTTTAGATTTTTTTGAAAACTTACAAGCAATTGACATTATTAAATGATAACACTTTATAAATTAAAAACAAAAAGCAAATGCAACTAACCTTTCCAAAAACATATAAATATCATATAAATATTTTATGTAATATATAAATTCTCAAAACATAGTGATTCCCCATGCGCTTGCTTGGCTTCGTTCTGAAGTGCGCTTGCTTGGCTTTGTTCTAAGAGCACTTCACGAGTTTTTAAATATGACAAAATACCCCCGTCGAATTAAAACAAAGAGAAGTATGTGCACAATAACTCTTTTATTTCTGTGGAAGAGAAGGGTTTGATTTATGGGAAGCCTTTCCATGGCCATATACGAATCGTTCGGTCTCTTCTCTTCTGTATATACATGAGTTTCCTTTAACAACCTGAAAATCATCATCGACAGGTCTGTCAACAATCTTGGAATTTATGAATGAATTTGTCGAAATATTTTATGACATTTACTTACTCTGTGCAAACATTCTTATTCAATGTGGACGCCGCAATGAAAGTATCTCCAGGAAGAAATCGCAGGTCCTGTTTGATTCTTTGCTTTATTTTGTCATCAATCTCTTCAGTGTCAATTGTAAGCAGATAATCCAATGCCTACATGTTTTCCGTTATATAATTTTAAAGCTCTTAGTGACTACAAATTTTCAGTTAAAACGAGAAGAAAAATTAGGATAAAGAAGCTGATATAACCATAACCCATCCCACGTGTCGACGAAGGACAGAATGTGAGCAGTGTAGGCCGACACCACATCTGTTCAATCACAGGTTTCATTTGATTTGATCAATTTCTATGAAGTATGGTTAATATGCGAGAAAATTGAAAAAAAATCAAAGGTCCCGGTTATTTTACACTTGAAAACCTGTCTTAATGTGTTGTTTTTGGATGAGAATACCTCTGTGTGCGTTAAGACACCCGTGGGTCTAGCCTGTCATAGTCCATCCAGACATCCAGAGGGATATCAGTAGTTGAATTAAGAATTAGCTAATCGGAACAGTCATGGCCGATGCTAACAAATTAAGCAAAGCGTAGAAAATAATTATTGCTGAATCTGTTTCATGCAAACATTCTCCCTAAGCTTCTAGATATTTATATTGAATTTCTTTTCCTGAAAGTTGAAGGCGACTCTGTAGATTTGATTTTAAATTTAAAGGAAAAATTGTCGAAATCAAGAAGCTTCAAGAAGCTTCTCAGCAGTAGCTATGTCGATTTCTAATAGAAATTCGCTGGGCCGTGCTGATTTCAGAAACTTCAGTGAGTGAGAAGATCAACCGCTCCTTTTAACTTGATATTTTTAGGAACTTTAAACTAAATTAATAGAATTGTCTATGAAACTCAAGACTCGAACTGAAGTCCGCTGCAATTATCGATGAGACTCCTAGAACTACAACACTGCTAGAAGCATGCCTTATTATTATCAACTTATTCTTTATCTTGTTAATTGATGTAGGGTGCGAGGCAACAAAAGATGACTGTCAAGAAATAGTTTCTAATATAATTTGATCGATTTTACTGTGATGTTATACCTAAGAAGCAGAACACTCCTTTGTGGCTCAGCTTTGGATTTAGAACTAGCTCATAGAAAGATTTAGCGTACAATTTATATCAAGGACCTCCTTCCATAGGATCTCCAAGGTCTCCTAATATGACATCGAATTGTTCATCTCTGTTCTCGAACTCATCCCTGCATCAAAGAATTTCGATTAAAGCTTTAAACTTTAGCAAGAACCTAAGAAATATGAAGTATAGTTTGAGAAAATGAAGCATTAAAAATTAGTTACCTAACATCATTGATAATGAGCACAAGGCGAGAAATCAGAACGCTTCTCTGTTCACAAGAAGGTATTTGTGGCAAAAATCAACAACATCCTGGCAAAAATCAACAACATCGTGAAAGTAACTTTTTATTTAAGTCTAGAAAAAATTCAAAATAAAAGCAATAAAACCATAAATTAATGGAGACAGGTGGTCAGAACTTATCAATGTCACACATCACCACTATCTTGACGTTCTTGTGCCGTAATACCTCCCGAGTTGTGGAGCCTTCACTTCCTCCCATGATGAAAACAATTTTGAGTCTGAAATCACACATCATGACTACAAATTAGAATCATGAGAACCAAGTCTTTGCCGACATTTAAAGGGATACAAACGAGGGATATTACTAGATGCAAATTACTTAATTACTTACTTCGGGGGGCAGACGAGCGTCGGATGCACTAGTAATTTGTGATAGATAAACTCGTATAGTTCTGGGCCTTGCAACTTTTCGTCTATAACAAGCGCCTGTTTGCAAGAGCAAGCAATCCTTATTGGCATTAAGAGAAAAAGGTAACTCAAAATCTTTATTTTATATATTTCTAGACAGTGTACTGCATATATTTACCTTGCCTAATGGTTATGTATCAAGCAACACTATATCCTAGTAATTGCTCACTACGGTAGTTTGGAAATGGCGTGGCATAAGAAGCTTGAGGGAATGAAGCATTTGAGTTATTATGAAAGAAATTGTAAGACAACCTATCTATATGTGAAGTTTCATGCCAAGCATTGGTTGAGTCACCTCACATTTTCAATAGACTTGCAGGCCAACATCTCATTGTTTTTAGCTTCTGATTGTAAATAGACTTGTAGGTAAGCATCTTGTCAGTATCCTTGTCAGTGTAAAGGTAAGTAATGTCGAACTCCACCGTTCCGAAAAAACAATCATTGTAGATTGTATATCTCTTATAAAAAATAAATAAAATGGCTTAGTATTCATATTTGATGTGGGTGATGGGTTTAAGAGGATGAAAACCATTTTGAAAAGCTATCGTTTCATAACCTTGTAAGCTAATTCTTCAACACCAAAACTTACAGTGTTGATTCATTTTTTGCAAATTAAATACATAAGAAAGGATTTTCCAGGAAACTCTTGCGTGAGAAAATCCATTTGATGAAGCGTGAACTCTGCTTTAGAAGAAATATGTGAATTCGTGCTGTAGAAAGAGGCCTAGTTTGCGTAGAGAATCTGTGTGAAGAGGTCCAATTGCTGATAAGCATCAGAGTTTAGCGAAAAAATCACTTGTTTCTATATATATCCACATTCAAGCTCGAAAATATCCGTCGTGCTAAAATCAACGGTAAGTTATTACGATTCAATTCCGCAGGTTTACAAAATTTACCCTATTTAGCGCGAAACACCAGCGAAGATTGTCTTCAATTTCTCATTCATACCAAAAGCAGCGACGTCGTCCATATTCAGAAGCACGGTTTCAAATCACGACACTCCATTGGAAACAACTGTCGTGGTAATCCCGTTGTCATTTCCATTAACATGATGAACTACATGCCTGTTAGCTGTTCTGTTCCTGTTAACATATGCATCACTATGCACAAATAAAAAAACCTATATCTTCTTGGATGTCCTTATTGAAAGAAATTTATCAACATAACCAGATGTTGCAATGTAAATTTACATACTCTAATTCATCTATGATTAAGAAAGATACGAAAACTTACGAATTATATACGTTGGTGTAAGAATTACTTAATTCCATAAATCCCTTGGAGAAAAAGCGTTAATCAAACTCTGTAAATTGTTAGCTTTATTAATTGTGATGGAATAAATATGTGAACTAGATGTTGCAGTGCCAAGTGTATTTGAGGAATTCTCTGCTAAATTGTTGCATAAAGTTGTTAGATACTAAATTGTTGCAGAAAGCTATTGGATACAAATAATTAGGGTGATTGACAAAAACTATGTCTCTGTCCAAGTTTGTGCAACAAACCGAACTCAATACAACCTGCATATTCTAGAACAATCTTTTAAAAAAACCTTGGATGCATGGCATGGGACAGATGGAAATATCAACCCTTCCCATTTGCCTCCTGTCCGCCCTACACACATGAAATTAGTTAGGCTTTGAGCCGTGCAAGTTTTATCAACTTCCATGAACACATGTCTGAGTTGTCAAGAAGGTTCATCGAGTGTAGAGAATAAATGTGAGAGTTGTTCATCGACTATAGAGAAGTGATGCTAGAGTTGTGAGGAAACTGTACATGAAACCAAGTGAGGGAAAATAAAAAGGTAAATCGACAATAAGAGGGTTTGCTATAAAGACATTAGGAAATTTGGTACAAACCATATCATAGAAACGTGCAAATGACTATGCACGAATAACAAAACATGATTGAATATGTAATTCCCTTCTTGCGGGGAATAATAATGATATGTTTCAACTTCAACTTCCAACATTATAAGCAGGGATGATTTTAAGGAACCATCCTTATTTAAAAGTGTATAAATGTTGGTGAATATTACCAATTCTTAAAACACAAACTATAAAATGATTGGCGATATTTTTCAAAAAATATTTTTAATTTCCAAGTATTTTATATCGTTTATATAATAATTTGGCAATTTTTAGGGTGAAAAATTTTACCCCATCAAAATTGGGCAAAATAGGGCTTCAAAAAATGCAAAATGGCGAAACTTTTTTGGGAGGAAAACATGGAAAAATAGCCCACTGGGCTAAAATTCGCCCCTAAAATTATCCATGATTATAAGATATCTACCTTATAATGTATTTTAATCAATTAAATATTTATTTATTTATTTTTATTTAAAGTGAATAAAAGATGGATATATTGATTGATAATGTTTAATATAAAAAAAAAACTTTTCATTTTTAGGTTAATGTGCTTGTATATTCGAAATGGATAAGTATACTCTTGAAATTTATATTATATATAATAATTAAATATTTATTTAAATATATATATATATATATATATATATATAATAATAGTTAAATATATCTATATAGTTTTAAATAATAACAATATACTCCAACTCGGGGAGGCAGGTGCGGGAGGGGTCATCTTTGACCTCAGAGGACAAATTGTGAAGACTTTTGCTTGGGGCCTCGGAACCAAGACAAACAACGTGGCGGAATGGTTGGCGCTCTTACATGGCCTAGAAATGATAGATCATGGATCCATCTCAAATATTATCGTCTTTGGGGACTCTCGCCAAGTCATCCTCAATATGTGCTCGGGCTACTTCGGAGGATCCATCAATTGCAAAAAACTCTACGACAAGACATCCCATGTAAACCTCCCACCCCGCATCACCTATTATCACATTCTCGGATCGAATAACACTCTCGCCAACAACTATTCCAACAAGGGGGCCTCCCTACCTCGAGGTTCATTAGTTTTTAATGACCAATGGGTCTCCCACAAATTCATTCCCTAAACCTTGCCCTCTTTCCCTCACCCCTTCCCTCCATGGGTGAAGTCACCTCGTTTAGCATGCCCCTCCTCGCCTGAATTTGTGGCCTTTGACTTGACGTGTGGCATCCTTCCCCCATGCGCCTTAACTCCTCGTCCTTTCCCATGGTGCCATCCAACTCCTCCCGCACTTGCGAAATGGCTCCTCGTCTCCACTTTATCCCCTTTCCCCTCTCACATTCGCATTCAATATCCACCGTTGAAGGCTATGAACTCTCTTCTGCAGACTCCATGACTGTTTGCTTTGCGTCCATTGTTGGAGGGTTCGACGTTAGCAACATTCCGCTCATTGACGGAGGACCAGTTGCCAACAGGAGATTGTATTGCGTCGAATATTCTCCTGACACCCATTCCCCCGCTTCTCCGTCGACGGTCATGACCCTTAATCCACAATTAACGTCCTCATCCCCCTCTTCTCGATTCACAGTCCTTTCAATGGCTAATAAGGGCTCTGGCTCGGGGTACTCAACCCTCAAGGCAGGTTATGAGGACCTCAAGCTCCACATTCACAGGCTCCCAGATTTCGTTGTAGTCGGCGTCGAGGATAACAGGAAAACGACCTCTGATGTAAAACACTTGGTTTTCAATGTGAGGTTTTTGTCCTACCGGACCAACTTCCATGAGTCCCTCATAGATGACCACAACAGAGACCTCAAAGAGCTGATGGGCACGATAAATTTCATTAAGGAAGACTTGCTGAAGCTCATCTAGACGAATCAATGCAGCCACTGTCAAGACCACCATGGCGGAGCAAGTTAGCCAATGGAAGAATTCTCAGTCACCCTGCCTGTGGGGTTTCTAGGAAAACCAAATTAGTCTCTTTAGCTCTGTCTATGTTTTTTTGTATAATTTTGAATCAGCAGTTCGTACGCATATACTCTTCTTTCAGTAATAATTCATAGCAGAAACTCTCATGCTGGCTTTAGATGGATATCAACTCGAATAGTAGTTTATGTTGATATTCTCTCTCAGCTTACTTATATCGGTTTTTTTTTTGCTATGTTATGAGTGACTGTGCACATCACTTTTTAACATATAATATTTTACTATTTCTATTAAAAAACAATATACTCCAACCAAAAAAATCAAAATATCATTGTTAGAATTATTCTCATTTATAACAAAACCAAACATCATCCACTCATCTAAATACACAATGGTTATTATTGTACAAGAAAGTTATACGCACTAATATTATTAGAAGAGGGGACTACATGATCAACGACGTCACATGTTTTAGGTTTAGATTGAAATCTATTGTACGAATGAGATCTTTTGTATTTTTTTAATGTGATAGTAAGTGTGATCATAACATTGAAAATATATATTGAATGTACAAATTTATTGTAAAAAAAATTTTTTTTTTAAAAATTTTAGTGTTTTTATATTAATAAAAAACTACATTATTTAAGAAAGGTTGAGCCATACATAAAACCAAATATTATTATGTCACGGCATGTGATAGATATGAATTGGTCATGAGTATTAATTCATCTTGATATGGGCAAAATTTTCAATTTTGTAAAGCTTGTAATATTTACTATTAAATGTAATTAAAAAACATACAATTATTTGAATGTTGATTGGTATTTGGATGCTTAGGTTAGCGCCTCGATCTTCAATTCTTACATTGACGGTTGGGTGACTAGGGTAGGCCTGGAATTTTGAACACCCTTACTTACCCATCATAAATTTTATAATAAGGTTTTAATACTGAATGGGATTCGAGGCATCAATATATTAAATATTAATTAAACATGTTGGTCTGCAAGCATTAAAAATCTCATGTATTTTCCCAAGGTTTTTTCAGGAAGAAAAAGCCTGTCCTTGGCTGATGTTTGAAATCCAAACTCCTCTCCTCCAAAATAATATTTAATGCCTCCAGAAATCTCATTGAGCGCTCCTTCCAACAATCCTAGGTACTCCAACACATTGTGCTTAGATTCTTCCTGGGCTTCTCCTTTAAATTTCATAAGGTGAGCATTGCTATTATTATACACCTGCACAAATTGAAGCAAATTAATTCACACCATCAATTGATCTGAGATGAACTGAAGAATTGATTCAGGTAATCAGATGAAATACCTTCTTGTCTACAAAGTCTGCCCAGAATCTTGCACGGGCTCGGCCATATGCGGTGTTGGGAAAAAAAGGATTGGAAACAAACCATGCCTCGTTGATGTACTCGAGAATGATGAGAGACTCGCAGACAGGGTTGCCATTGTGGATGAGGACTGGTATCTTCTCATGAACAAGATTCATTTGCAGCAAAAGCCCGCTCTTGGGGGAGAGAGTCTCATCTTGGTATTCATAGTTGACGACATTATTGTTCTTGGCATAATCATTCTTTCTAGCTTGGTAACTAGAGAAGCAGGAATAGGAATAGCTATATCAGTATTATAAACATATAGAACCCTAGATCGAGACCCATCATCAAAAGCAAAGACAAGAGTTTTTTAAGGCCATTTTACAGTTTATTTCATGGGTTCCGTTTGTGTTAATGGGCGAACTTTATTAAGTAGCCGTAGTTGTTAAGTTACGATGAAATGTTTTTTTTTAGTTATAATGAGAAAGCCATAAAATGACGCTGAGCCTTCTCTTATATGGTTTTTAGATTTCCGGTTTAATGATTTGAATGAGTGGGTTCACCGGTTAGTTAACTGTTCACTTGAGTGTTATCTATGCTTGATTCTGGAAAGTTTGGTTCCGCAAAAATAAGTCCAGGCCTTAGTGTCAATGCAAAAACCCTAAATTCAAACCTCGGTCATCCTCCTTGCAGTGCATGGACACCAAGTGTCTTTCTCCATAGATGTACATGTACCAAATCCACCTTGACGTTGTCCTCCTCTTTCCCTACACACTCTCATTATGTAAGAAGCTCATCATCCTCTATCCGATTTAGTGTATCTGATTTAGCGTATCGATGGAAACTGAATTAAATCTATCGATCTCAACTCGAAAATGATGCTCCATTATGCAATTTTGCTTCTTTTATTGGTCATAGCTGCCTTAACGTTTCGAGGGGAAAGTGGGTTTGCAAAGTACAGTGAAGAGGAAGAGCATTCAAGAGAACCGTTAGGATATAGCGGTGCTTGATACAGAACCATTCAACAAGGTAAATATACGCAGTACACTATCTAGAAATATATAAAATAAAGATTGTGAATTACCTTTTCTCTGAACATCAATAAAGCATGCTTGCTTTTGCGGACAGGACCTTGTTATAAACGGAAAGTTGCAAAGCGTTGTCTTCGTAGCATTCTTCATACAAGAGTGAGAATTACCAACATGATATAGCGTTGTTCGATACATAACCATTCGGCAAGGTAAATATACACTGTACATTATCTAGAAATATATAAAATAAATATTGTGAATTACCTTTTCTCTGAACATCAATAAGGCTTGCTTGCTCTTGTAGACAGACGCTTGTTATAGACGGAAAGTTGCAAAGCACAAAAGTGGACAAGTTTATCTATCACAAATTACTAGTGCATACTGCGCTCGTCTGCCACCCAAAGCAAGTAATTAAGTAATTTGAATATGGTAATATCCCTGAGTTGTATCCCTTTAAATATTGACACAGACTTGGTTCTCATGATTCTAATTTGTAGTCACGATGTGTGATTTCAACCTCAAAAGCGTTATAGTCATGGGAGGTGGTGAAAGCTCCACAACCAGTGAGGTATTACAGCATAAGAAATTCAAGAAAGTGGTGATGTGTGACATCAATTAGGTCTAAGCGTTGGTCTCCATTAATTTATGAGTTTATTGTTTTTATTTTGAATTTCTGGACTTAAATATCACTAAAGTTGAAAAATATCAAGTTAGAGGAGTGGTTGATCTCCTGAGTCATCACTCACTAAAGTTTCTAAAATCAGCGTGGCCCGGCCAATAGTGTCAGAGAAGGTGAATTCTGTTAGAATTCAACATAGATATTGCTGAGAATCTTCTCGATTTCGACAATTTTTCTTTAAATTTAAAATCAAATCAGCGGAATCGTCTTCAAAAATCTAGGTAGGGTTCGATGCCAGGGCTCAATACCCCACTATCTATGCATGTATGCAGAGAAAACCTCAGTCATAGGAGGTCCCGATTTTCGATTGATGATACCTTCTAAAATAGAATTACCAAGTGCATTGGGTAGAATCAAATAATGTGCTCAGGTACTTGAGAGGTATAGTGGAATACATATTGCCCTATTGTTTTGATGGACATGTTTCATTGCTTCGCTTCATCCTCCCTCTGTTTTGACCAACTTCAACTCGAATAGACTACCTTATCAGTAAGAAAGAAAATATGTATTTTATTTTGGTCCAACTTTCAGGAAAATAAATTTCCAAATTTAGCAAGAATTAATTTCTACGCTTTGCTTAATCAGTCAGCATTGGCCATGACTCTTCCAATTAGCTAATTCTTAATTCAACTACTGATATCCCTTGGATGGACGGTGACAGTTTGGACCCACGGGCGTCTTAGTGCACACGGAGGTATTCTCATCCCTATGCACCTGAGACCTCCTCTGTTTTTTTTTTTTCAATTTTATTGCGTATTAACCATACTTCATAGAAATTGATCAAATCAAATGAAATGTGTAATTGAACAGATGTGGTGTCAGCTCACATTTCGTCCTTCACCAACACTTGGGGATGGGTTATGGTACTGGGAACTCCTTTATCCTAATTTTCCTTCCCATTTTAACATAAACTTTGTGGTCACTAAGAGCATTAAAATTATTGACATTGAAGAGATCGACATGAGATTAAAGTAAAGAATCGAAGGGGATATGCTTATATCAAACGCTAGCTATGAGAAACCCAAGGTTGAATTATCAATTGCAATTCATATCAACCAAATTTCAATCATAGAAATGGAATATTGTGCATTACCTGTGATGTAAATGCAGTGATTTGGAACACGTGATATTGATGAGGTAGCATACCTAGTAAGCTTACGAGATAGCGGAGGTAAGGGAATTCCAATTGGCAAGTGGCAGGTTCATTTAACAGACATATATCCCACATGTAAAACACTTGGAATTTCATTATGTTAAATTGATACAATCTATTTTAGATTAATTTATTTTTTAAAGCAATATAATAATGTTTGTAAATCTCAAGAATAATTTAAGTTTAATGTAATTAAATTCAATACCCCTGAATTTCAGTGACTTGGGGCTTGCTTTTCTATGTCAAATAAATGCGCGAAAATATGGGAGTGTACTTCGATGTATCCAGACCATAATGAGTCCAATATAGTTCTTAAATTTAACCCGGATAACTTCGCCAAAATCTAGGTGCAAGAGCTACAACACTTCACAATTCTTCGAAAATATATTTTATCTCTATTTTGTGATCGTAACCAATAGAGAATGACTAGACAGATGAAGAGGGGGGACGAGATAAAAAAATTGAAAAAAATAAGAAAATTGGAAGAGGAAAATGCATTTCTAAGGAATTGGAAATTGTGTGATCTTATCATGCACTTCTGACTGATCGTGGGTTATGGATCACTGTTTGATTATGGTGAATTTTATATTAACTTTTGTTGTCATCCCAATGCTGGTTTGTTAAGTGATTGTACTTTGGTTTAGTTATTAGATGATATAGTTGTGATTGCATGTTGACCTCATTTCTATAAATTTCATGCTACGTGATGATGTAATTTATTCTTTCTTTTCCATAATTATGGATTATATTTTATATTAACTTTTGTTGTCATCACAATGCTGGTTTGTTCCGTGATTATACTTTGGTTTAGTTATTAGATGATATAGTGGTGATTGCATGTCGACCTCATTTCTATAAATTTCATGCTATGTGATGATGTAATTTATTCTTTCTTTTCCATAATTATGGATTATAATATCTCAACAGAATTGTACAAGTGGGTCGACCCCACAACATTTGGCACTACCAACAAATAAAACATATCGTCTTTGTTTTTATTATGGTTGAGGAATTTTAGCTAGAATTCGAAAATATCACAAATAATATTTAATATATTGAAATGTCACTCACATGTTTTTTACATGTCTATTTGCAAGGTGTGCCTTTCATTAATTTTTTTTTTGGTTATAATTATACTTAATACATATATAAGGAGGTCACTAATTGTATGTTTAAATATATTTTTATGGAAACAAAGTTATGAAAATACTGTATATTTATATTTTTATTGAAACGCCACTCACATGTTTAAACATGTCTATTTGCAAGGTGTTCCCTTCATTAATTTTTTTTAATTATACTTAATACATATATAAGGAGGTCACTAATAGTATGTTTAAATATATTTTTATGGAAACAAAGTTACGACAATACTTTATATTTATATTTTTACATGGAAATATGTCAATATTTTACATTTATAAAAAATCAATGCCAATTATTTAAAATCAAGGCATGTTTAGATTACATAATCCATTAGAGCATTTATATACAATCAAGTTATGTTTAGATTACATAATTATGTTTATATTACATAATCCATAAGAGTAGCATGTCAAAACTTTAGTGGATGGTCAACGTTACTTAAAGATCAAACAAGCTACTTTTTTTCCTTATAACATTGGCATTATAGCAGTAGCTACTAACAACTGCGGTGACATTGCCACCTCGTGGCTCTTATTTGTTTATAAAACTATACATTTGTTATTATTAGAATGTAAGCAACTTATAAGTACTAATACCATTTGTCATTAGAAAAAGGAACTGTATGGTCAACAATGTCAAATGTTTTAGGTCAACATTAAAATCCCGCACTAATACCATTATAAAAGGGAACTATATGCTCAACCATGTCAATTGTTTTAGGTCCACATTAAAAGTATACACTAATACCGTTGGAAAAGGAACTACATGCTCAACAGTGTCAAATGTTTCAGGTCCACATTAAAAGTTCATTTTAGGATTTTTTTTTACATACTTATAAGTGTGATCCATAACATTGGGAATATATATTGAATGCTTAAACATAATAAATCAATATAAACATAAGATTGAGAAATATATATTGAATATTTAAATATAATAATTTAACATCAATTAAAAATTATATAAAAAGTTTGTAGATATGTTTATTCAATATTTATTTTTATTTTGCATATCGTAAAAGCTACAAAAATAATTGAAGAAATTCTAAGATTATCAAAGGTGGCAAATTAAGGATGTAAATAAGTTCATAGATACACAATATCCATTATATCTACAAAATAAATTTTCATGAATTTGTATTCTATAATGATGTTTTGATCCATGTGGTAAGATAAGGTTTCCAATGGGCCGACCAAACTTATTTTATTCTTAAACATTGACTATGGTTTTCTAGAAATCTAAGTCTTCCCCACTATCATCCAACCTATTGCTGGTGTCTTTGCTCCTTAAATCATCAAGAGATATCAACATTATTTGGTTGATAGCTCGATGGATGTCATGTTCAATGACATTGCTCAAGTGGGTGATGATCATTTCAAGCAACCTTATGAAGAAGAGCAAAGGGTGATTATTGTGGAGGTGGTGCAAATGATGTTGTTTTTCCGAATTTGGTTAATGAATAGGCATATGCTCAAAGAGGCGTCCCATAGGGACTTCACTTAGTGAACCTCTCACATAGCACGTGCGATCGTGGGATATTAAAGAATACCCTTAATTTTGAGAGATATTGACCCAAACTCTTTTTGTTGAAANAATACTTGCAATATATTGGTTTGATTTTTTATAATTTTAAAATCCACAGTATGAACTAACGTGATAGGATATTGGTAAACAAGTGAAGACCCCGTGAGGTGTCCAAGGATTAATTATGCATGGTTTTAAAAAAGGTAAGAGTTATAGTTGGTTGATTGAATTCTTCAAGGGAGTTTTAGAGATTATGAAAGGAGATCTTTTAAGGGTTATTAATGAATCAAGAGTAATATGTAATCTGTTGGAAAATTTCAATACTACTTTCATTGCCTTAATTCCAAGGGTTGACTCATTAGATTTTTTTGATCAATACATGCATATTTCCCTTCGTAATTGTATATATAAGATTATTAGCGAGGCGATTTCTATGAGGGTTATATTTTTTGAAGTTATTTATGGGGAGCAATTTGTTTTTTTAATCTGGAAGGTGGATTCATGAGGCCACAGGGGTATTCTAAAAGGGGCTCCACTCCACTAAAACTAAAACATTATATGCCATGGTAATGAAATTCAATTTGTCAAAATAATATGATAATGTAAGTTAGATTTACATGAGGATGATGGCGATTTATCTGGGATTTCATGTCTACTTTGTAGATTGCGCGATGAGTTGTATTTATTTTATCTCATTTTCTTTGTTTATTAAGGGATATACCTTGAGGTTCTTCAATTCACGTAGAGGTATTCACTAGGGGTTCCCACTCTCCCCATTGTTGTTATTAATAATGGTTGAAGGAATCAATGGAGCTCTTATGGAGGTTAAGCGAGGTGGTAGTTTTAGAGGCATTAAAGTGGGATGCGATTTCTTTCTTTCACACCTTCTTTTTATCAATGACATCTTACTATTTTAATATGGTTCGAGGAAGGATGCTAAAAAAACTTAGAGATATTATTCATCTTTATTATATTGCCACTAGTACTACACTTGTAAATATTCAAAAGTATTTGATTTATTTCACATTTTTTTACTAGAGAGGGTATATTTTTATATTATAAAGGAGGTCATGCTAAACCAAATCAACCAAAGAGTACATAAAAGTTTAAAAATTTGTAGAAAATGGCTATGTTGAGCTTAACCCTTGAACAATGTTCCTTCCAATTTTTTCTTAAAGAACCAAAACTACATAGTTCCCTGCCAAATCTATGATTATAAAAGCATACAAAAGTGATAAGAAGCATAATACAAGTTAAAACCATATAGAAGAAGATTTAGACAAATTGATGCCCACTATGGGCTTCCTCCATTAGGACATCACCATGCTTTTGCATGCCATCTATCTGGTGTTGTGTTTGTCCAATTATTGCAATGGTTGTTTGCTGTACTAGGCCCTCTTCTCTTGCTTTTCCCATAACTTATCCCTCTAAGACCATGGGTTGACAAACTGTTGATTGGGTTCCTCGGGAAAAAATGAGAGTCATATTATAGTTCACATCCATTTCATTTCAATTTTATCCATCCTCGTGCTTTGCTCTTTCATTCTAGTCTCCAATTAAGCAAATTTTTTCTCTTGGTTTTATAAGTGGTTGGTTAGATAGTTGATAGCCTATCTCATGCCATCTATTAACACTCCTTGGTTGCTAAACCATGGGTTGACCAACTGTTGATTTGGTTCCCTAGGAAAAAATGAGAATCATATTATAGTTCCTATCCATTTCATTTTGATTTTATCCATCCTCGTGCTTTGCTCTTTCATTCTAGTCTCCAATTAAGCCAATTTTTTCTCTTGGTTTTATAAGTGATTGGTTAGATAGTTGATAGCCTATCTCATGCCATCTATTAACACTCCTTGGTTGCCAAACATTTATTCTAGCAAAACCCTAAACTAAATCAACGATAAATTGTATAAAATAACACATTTTCAACTATATAACAATAAACTTAAATAAACACCCAAATTTGCTTTTAATAATAGAAATAAAATCGGTTACATGAGCCACCCTTACCCATGGAAAGTAAGGGGGCTATAGAACGTACTCACTTGGACTCTACTATGTACCTGGGACTCTTTAGTACTAAGAGGGGTATTTACAAAACTAGAACAATACACATCCAATGACTCTCCTAGAGTCCCTTTTATCCAATGTCAAATGGAGGCAGAAAATAAATGCTCCACTAAATCCACTTACATACAAATTCCCTTTTCCCATTTTAACCCAATATTTTTCCATTATTACATCCACCTACTCAATTATTTTGGTCAAGGCTAACATTTTGAGCCAAAACGCACTTGGTTGCATCCACACACAATCGAGACCCTACAACCCCCATCATTATTCATTGAATCGCCCTTGAGTGAACTCAATGTGACTAATAGTATTTGGAATCACATCTACATGCAACTATCTAATTACTTCACCTTACGATCCCTCCTCAAACCTGTCACAAACTCAACACAATGTCCTCAAACTCATCACAACATCCTCATGCTAACAACATGTACCATGTATCTCCCTTTAGACATCAACCCATGTTATCGAAACGCCTCAAATGTTATCATAGGAAACCACTAAGTCTAATAGGAGTCAATCTTGTAAAGGAGGTTGGGCCTAATCAACTGTTTATCGAAATAACCATGTATGTCCTCACTATCTCACCACAACTTACTCATCACCGTCATCCTCTAGCTCCTTAGATTCCATCCTATCACATCCACAAAATTTTGCATCATCTCATCCTCACAAATCCTTGGATGTCGTCCTACAACATCCATAAACACATGGTTCATCCTCATCCCGAGCACAACCATCTACTAGTGCATTCATAACCTCCATTACTACTCACATCCTTAACTCAGTTGCATTACTACCACTATATAGATATACTTGCTACTAAAAAATGATGGCTATAGAATCTATCTACAACCAACAAGAAAACCATCAATAAGATGGCGCAACTACTAGGGGGATCAAGCCTTATAAATACACTCAAGAACAAGCATCCCAAGATGAAATAAACTAATAAGATTTGCAACTTGAAGCAAGATGAACCTAGTCTACCACACCCCTTGTAGCTAATTACATCATACTGCTAAATCTACATCACGACAAAGCATTGGTACTCGAGAATTATCCAATTTTGTAAAAACATCAAACTTAATCACAAAAGAAATTTGTGATCCCACCATAGAGGGTTGATCCATAACCAATACTAGGGTCTATATATTGTAACCATAATTGATCAACTTGACTACAATACAAAATAAGCAGATACATATGTTTTCATGTTTGAGGGAGAAGAGAAATTCCACAACTTCTCATGAACATGCCATAATCACTCTGCAAGTACCCATTGAATTTCTTCAACCACATCGCAACTCTAGAGACTGAAGCGCAAAATAACTCATTTTACAATTATGTTAGGAAAACACATGTATATCTAAACAAATTTGTCACACTGGCTGCTTTGAAACTCCTCCACATCCCGTTCTTGTAGCAACTTGATCTCTCGATCTATCAAGGGGTAGTCATGTGCACCACCACAAGCTTCATGAGGACCAACCACAGTCTTGGAGTCATCCATAGGAATCGAGAACCACCTAGATCCTCAAGAACGCTAGCATCATGAAGAGCTCACATTATCTTATCTACACAAGGGGACTGGTCATTCCAAATACCTTGCACATAATAGCATCAATGTGTGGGCTAATCACTTATATGTAGCTTTAGGTTCCCAATAAAAACACACCCCGAGAATTACACAATACCTAAGACACTTTTTCCCTAAGATACGATTTCACGTCCAGGAAATCTTAGCATTCCTCCCTTTTTCTAATGGTCAACTTCTTCCCAAGACTCAATTTGCATTGTTTGTTCCACATACCTAAATTTCATCAAATTTAATGACCTCCACGGTGCAACCCCACTTGGATTTGTCTGCAACTAGTTGTCATTATGAACACCACAACTAAGATATTTGAGAGACTCTTGTACACAACTGAGACAATGATCCATGTCTCCAATAACAATACTTACCAAATAGTAATACTTAGGTTGCAACCCAGGTTTGAACATCTAGATAGAGGCTATGAATCCTCATATAATAGCACTATGCCATGGAACTAATAATTCACAACCTCTTTTTCCAATCTAATCAATGACTACAGTTGTATCTTGTGGGCCAATCGTTAATCAAAATTTCAAGGAACGAAGCCTCTCTATGCACCACATACACAAGAGTAGATTTGATCACACATATTGACTTGCTGTCATTATGATGTTACTCACATGAGAACCTGCCAAGCAAGGAATACCTTCCTAACTACTGCCACTTCCTCTAGAATGGGTTGTGTTGATTATGAAGTTGGAATACTTCATAATCGACAATTTTGACTTCTTGATTGGCTAAATCAAAATAATGGAGAAAAAAACCCAATTTATTGCTTAAGACGAGATTATCTCATCGTTTTATTATTTATTTTTTTTGTATTTGTTTTATAATAACTTTCAAAAGAAACGGAGTAAGAAATAAAATATCTTAAGATTATAAAATATAGATAACAAATATGACATAAATTTTATAAGAAAAGCAATAAAGTTTTTTTTTTATAACAAAAACAGTTGAAGAAATTTTTATAAAAAATTAGAAATTAGTTGTTACAATAATATGGACATAGACCGCTCCTATAGGAAGACCAAATTTGTGCCTCCTTGTGCTTCCTTTTCCATTCTATTTTTTTTCATTATCATTTCCTATTCTATGAGTACTGTAACTCCTTAAAAATTGCCCAAGCAGGAGAATACAAAAGCAAAACATTCCAAAAATGTAGTGGATAGGTACACTATAGAGGTATCCAATTTCTCTCGTAGGCCTATTGATCGCATAATAGGTCTCCGCAATCTAGTCCCACTCCCTTATTGGACATAATGTTCACTTATTTATTATTTTCTCTCAAAACATGAAGGAACTTGATAGCTTTGTAATAATTTACCATACATTTTAGCAGATGATGAGTCTTGGTAAATGGAATCTTTCGATTCCTCATTAGTTTATGCACTTCCCCAATGACCATACACGAGTCACCGAAGACCACTAGTTCCTCAATGCCATATTTCCTTGCCATCTCCAGTCCTTTTATTAATGCTAACCATTTTGCCCCATTGTTAGTCTTCCCGTCGATTCCCCAGGCGTACTCTTTCAGCTTGATTCTGTCAGGATTGAAGTAGACTCGCCCCGCTCCTGCCATCTCTGGGTTTCCTTTCGAGGCACCGTCAAAGAACAAAGAACTACAACCAAGTTTCTTCCACCAGCTTTTGAACTCTTCCTAGTTCATTCTTATTTGCCAAGATTGCAAATTTGATTTTTTTAGGGTTGAACCCATGTTAGATGTGGCGGGAGGAATAGTGATTCGAAAACCCAAACTCTTTCTTCTGCTGTCAATGGTTCCTTACTGATGTTGTGGATACCCCTCGTAGATGAAAATTCCGCCCAAAGAGTTTTTGTAGCTGCTACAACTTTGCCTGGACTATTGCCCCCCCCAAAAGAAATCTTTATTTCTTCTTGTCCATATCTTCCAGCAGATATATCTTGGAAGAGCTTCCCAAGCCATCACAAAATCCAGTTGGTTGAAGAGTGATCCTTGGCAGTAGTCCTTCCAGCAAGCAAATAGATCGTTCCAGTTTGTTGGCAATGTCAAATTGAATTGTAGATGTTTGTAAGTTTGATCCCATACCTCCTTGGAGAATTTGCATTCTAAAAAAAGATGTCCAAGAGACTCCTCTGATTCCTTGCAGAGAATACATCTCAAAGGGCCTTCCATACCTATTTTTCTTATATTCTCTGCTATTATCGTTTTGCGGTGGGCTGGTATCCAAAAAATAACATTGATTTTAGGCATACCATCTTTATTCCAAAGTCATTGTTGTAGCTACTATGATCACCATCCATTGATTTGTAGCCTCCCTTAACCATATAACATCCTGATTTACCCCAACATCATTCATCCTTCAGTGTGTGGTGGATAGGATTTGACAGCACTGAGATGAGTACGTGGTATTCGGAATTGAGTTGGTTAATCTCCAGATTGAGCCAACCGGCCCATCTCCCGTTGTTTGTCCAGGCTGAGAGATCACGAAGGGTGTATATATTCATACTATCCAAATGATGTTTTAATTCTACGAACACATGCAGTAGGTTGGCAGGGGATGCGGTTCCACAATTGTCAGTCCATATTTTTATTTCCTTCCCATTGCTTGGTGTCCAATACAAACACTTAGTTAGATATGCACAACATTTTTACACAGCTCCCATATCGGTGAGCCTTTTCTATCAATAATGATATTGTCCACACATCTCTTTCTGGTTCCATTCAAATATTTTTTATTGTATAATTTCCTTCCACCACTCTCTTTTTCCTATTACAATTCTCCATAGAATTTTAGCTCCAAGAGCTAAGTACATTTTTCTTGGGTCTCATAATCTAGCTCGTTCATATATTTTTGGTCTGCAAACAGTTTCCCAATTCACCAAGTGAATTTTTTTTAAGTTGTCTGATTTGCCTCCTTGCCACAAAAATGTTCTAATTTCTTTTGAAAGGTCTTTCATAATTTTTTTTGGGGCTAGAGATATCGAGCATGAGTAAATGGGGTAGGCATAAATAATGGAATTGATAAGGATAAGATTTCCATCCCGATTAAGCCACCTTGTCCCCCATGAGTTAAATTTTTTTCTTGATCTTGTCAATCATCCCTTGCTAGTCAACAACCCTTTTTTCCCCTTTGAATATTGGGATCCCAAGGTACTATGAAGGAATTCCATGTTACATTTCCTCCTTTTTTTGAATTTCTGTCAATAACCAGTGATGGATTTCCCTGATTGATTTGACCAAAAAATTACCTGAGATTATGGTGATTATTCCCCCAGATGCTCCTTTGGAGCTTATGGCTTTACCTTTGTTATTTTTCCAGAAAAGACATGAAAGTGCCATAGCCTCCACATCTGACATTTTTGTCTCTTGGAGCAGCAGTATGTCTAGCTACTCAGATTTGATTATCTCTTTTATTGATTCTACTTTGCTTAAGCCTCCCAGACCCCTGCAGTTCCAAGAGACGATTTTCAACATTTATTTAATGATTGAGATCCTGCTCGGGATCTACCATCTATTCTTTCCCCTCTTGTATTTTTAGGATACTGGAGGAGTTTCGTTTTCTCAAGACTTCTCTATCTCTCTATCTCTAACTCTCTTTCTACTTTTTGTTCTCTTAGGTATCTTTGTGACTTCCTTCCTCTTGTAATTGGTTGCAAGGATACTTCATGCGATTCATGTGATCCTTGTGAAGGCGATCATTCTGGGGAGTACCCCTGCGATGTGACTTTGATATGTTTTACCATCTCTGCCCAGGTTCCCCCTGGTGTTGTAGACCCTTCCGAAGCTTTTTCGATCCTTTAATTTCTAGGATACAGAGGAGGGACACTCGTGGCTGCATGGGGTTCTTCTTCTTATGTTTCAACTGTTATTATTTCCAAGGGGGGGATTTCTCCCTCTTCCATGAGCAGTGCCTGGAATTGCTGATTGGTCGAGACTTATTTTACTTCTTTAGGATTTTCCTTGCTTATCTTTTGCTGCACCTCACTTGATACTGGAGGAGTTTTACTTCCCCTTTTTGTTTGCTGCCATCCTTCCTCTTGATTTTCTTATGAGTTTTCTTGAACTACCTTTGGGCAGTTTTTGATGAAGTGACCATACTCATGGCACTTCTTGCACTCAAACAGTAGCTGCTCATAGTCTACCTTTTGCATGCATTCCGATCTGTCCATGTATAAGTTTACAGCTTCTGGTAGGCCCTTCTCCAGATCTACTTCAACACAGATCCTTGCATTGGAAAACAAAGGGCCCTTTGGTTTCACTTTGTTAATGTAATTGTCGAGAGAGTTCCCTATTTGTTGTTGTGTTTCATCATTTCAGCAGTGCAAGGGAAGGTGTGGGAGGTGAACCCAAACCGAAACAGCTGATGGCACATCCTTTTCTGGGTCAAATGATAGGCTCCAACGATTTACATATAAGCCATAAGAACCCATGAAATAGGGATCGCTCCTGAATATAAGATCTCTATCAGCTTTGTTTCCGAACAAGAATGTAGAAACACCCTTTTCATAGAAACAATGTTGCAGCCCCCAGATATCAAGGGCATCCAGTTTATGTTTATCCAGACATCCCTAGTTTTTGGCGAAGGCCAAATTATTGTAAACTGACCCATTAGAACTTTCTCACTCAAAGCTAGGGCTTTCAATCTTGAAGCTGCTGACGTGATTTGGATTTGAGGATTGATTGCTTGCTTCACGAAGTTCACATTGCTGAATTCGGGATGAGAAAAGGTGGGGGAGATGTGGTAGCCACCAAATCTTGGAAGGCTTCATCTAAAATTATTCAACGCTCCTCCGGACTCATATACGGGGGTGGATTCATTCCAAAATATTCCTTAGTAGAGGGTAGATCTCCCGTAATTGGCTCAGTTGACCCCAATTTCGATCATGATGCAGATCTAGTTTAAAATTTAGAAATTCCAGCCGTGTGAAACAACATTTCCTGAACCCTTATCTGTGCCGAGCATGGCGGCAATGGACCATGCAGATCGTAAAAAACATAAATAATAATAACAAGAATAAAGAAATGAATACTAAGCAAAAAATAAGGATATGATACAAGAAAATAACAATAAACAAGATCCATGTGGTGGCGATGTCCTCAACACCGCCACTATCTTTAGGGCCAGTTATGAGCAGTAGTTTTTTACAATGGAAACAATTGTTGAAGGAGTTGTTTTTTTGTACTTGATGAATCATTTATATATAGTAATGAAATATAATATGCATTTTGCAACAAAGGAATATGGAAGTAAACCATTAATTGTCCTTATAAACATTAAACATATGGCCAATAGAAAAATATAGTGGATTCAATACAGTCTGCTAGCATTGGGGGAGCTATAGTAGGGAGAACTATATTCTATATCCAATCAACATCCGAAGACTTTTCATGGTTCATATTTGATTTTACGAATGAATATTATAATTTGTTTTTATAACAATCACATTATTATTAATCCCTACCATTGAATTTCATTTATTCCAATTCTTTTACCAATATTCACCAAAGTTTTTCAAAAATTTTCGAACCTCACATAATTAGCTTAATATGGAGAAATGAAGGAGTTCTACATGGATCCAAACGACTGAAAATGTTTTATTGAAGAAGTACGACTGGATTCTTCTTTGGTTAGTGCAATATCAATATCGAAATACATAAAACATGAATGATTAATGACAGGGAAAGCACACTGCAATAACATTTTTCACCAAGTAAAAACACATCATCGACCCTCAGGATAAAGCAATTTCAATCAAATATTTTTATAATGATGTATATGAACCTTGATTACCACCACACTATCAAAATGATGCCAATTTAAGTGTTTATAGGCTCTGACAAACAGATATATGGCAATGGAATGGTTAAACGAGAGATACAATTTGGATCTCTTATCTACACTTTTACATATGTTAGTATGTATTAGCTGCAATTGTGATGTATTTCATTTAGATCTATATATCTATATTAAATTTAAATCTATGATCAAATTTACATATGTCCCTATGGATTAGTTGCAGTTGTGATGTATTTCATTTAGATCTATATATCTATATTAAATTTAAATATATGATCAAAATTCAAATCTAGCTCAAAATTTAAGATAAATTAAATCTGATATAGATCTATGTTAAATTCAATATAATATGTATCATAATTCCAATTATAATTTAAAATAGATGTATCCTAATTCCAATTATAACTGTAAGATAGTTATGGGGTAGTGATAGGTGAGGTAGCTACAAGATAGATAGCGATAGATGCCCGGGAGTTGTATCAACATGAATGTCTTTCTTTGATGTGATGGTGAAGCTGAGCGATTGATAAATTCTGATAATTCAGATTTTTGTCTTTCATATATTTCTCAACGGCATCTGGAACATGACCTGGGAAACTTCGCAGGTAATGTTTAAGATAAGCCAGATCGCTTGCTTTACCAGAACGGATTAATAATTTCTGCATGTAGCAGAAATACTCATCGGCTTGTGATAAATTACACAGCCTGGCAGACATAAATAGTGAGGAAAGATGGTCTGCATCATCTTCATCATCCCCTCCATGAAACTGTGATGCTAATGATTTTAGAAGTTGTTGATCAGCATCATCAGAATTTAGAATGTCATCACGCACTCTTTGAGGCAACCATCTCCACCATTCATTAGCTAATCCCGTGAGGCCAGTAACTAACAGGGTAGCAATTTGTTGACCTGATATTTCAGGGTTTTGGGCCTTCTTTGACAAAGTCCAGTGAAAAAGTAAATTCAAGGAATCATGGATGGCATCTCTGGACTGATAGTCAATATTTAAGACAGGGTGCTCTGGCATCTGAGATATGATGTTGTTGAAGGTATGGGTACTGAAACTTAAAGGAATCCGAGGACCTTGGGTAGCCTCTCTATCTGTCATGTGCTCATCAAAATCAGGTTCTTGCTTGACACCAGAGGAAGATCCAAGCACATTTGTGCTTAGCATACTTAAGTCTACAGGTTCTGAGACAGACTGAAATTCTTCTGGTTGTGCAGAAGGGAGAATAGGTTCTGGCTCAGGTTCAGGTTTAGGTTCAGGAAGAACCAGAATTAAGACTTTCTGGATAGTCTTCTCGGATAGACATGGAGGAAGACTTTTGATAGCAGCTACCCATTTTATAAGAATTCTGAATTCCATTTCAGATCTACCAAAATTGAATTCTGGTCTCTGATCTGATTCATTAGTAGTCATCATCCCAAATGACATGCTACGCTCAAGCTTAGCCTTAGTATCTTTTCTTTTATAACCTTCAGCGGCTAAAGCTAAAATGGCAGGGCTTGGTTTTAGAACCTTAGAACCTAGAGTGGATGCTTTCTTTGACAACTCTTCCATCTTACTCAGGCAAGTAAGAATGTTCCCAGAAGCCTTTGTTATCATTTTCTTAATGACTTCTGAATCAGCAAGTAAATGCTGAACAAGTTCCAGCTTGGCACTGACTTCGGCTATTTTCTCTTTTTCTTCTTGCATGCTGGCTTTCAAGTTTAAAATGTCTTTAGCCATTTCATCTAAATTTCTGGCAGTTAGGCCATGCTGCAAGTTACCCCAATTACTTAGTCTTACTTCATCAGATGGTGTTTCTTTAACTTCTACCGTTTTCTGAGGTAGATATTCTCTCTTAGACAGACCATCTGGAGTATACTGTTGGAAAGGGATATTAGGTATATTTCTACCAGGAAAATATGACTTTTTACCATCCTTTTCCATTTCATAGGCATCATTTTCCCTAGGAAGAGAAAACATACCAAGATGGGGAGACTTTCTATGACGCCGGAGTATTTCTAATGTCTTTCGACATGCTGGACAATCTTTGTGCTGACCTTTGTGTTCTGTGTCATGCAGGCCAGTGAATGACTTTGAAGAGTTGGGTTCATTTGCAGGAACAGAAGGAGTAGAGGAAAGTTTTCGGTCGACTGCATAAGAAGAGGTAGATGCAGAATGAGATAAAGAAGGATTTACATCTGCAAGGGAAAATCTTGGAAATGGTGTAACATTAGGTAACCAGAAGGAACTGTTTTGTCTGTCAAAGGTAACAGGCTGCTTTTTTAAGGCGGCCTGTAAGGCTTCACTATTTCGGAGTTCATCATATTTACACTCCCATTCTTGAGGATATTTAATGCCTCTCCAATCAAACAGAACTGGTTGAGCTTTATGGGAAAGATCCTTTTCCACCACGCTGAGCAGGCGCGGAGTATTATGTATTGGAGACTGGAGTGAAGGTAAAGTATCATTACCGAAACGAACGATGACAGCGGCTTTAAGCTGGATAATCCGGGAACCAACCATCATGGCAAACCCTTGGGGAAGAACATAAGCTTTGAGGAGATCATATATGTGGGGGTCAAAGAGACTCACGCTAAATTTTGGGTATATAGTCCCGAAGGCAGGACCATCATGCAAAGGGGTAGCAAAACCACCTATAATAGCATCGGCAAAATGCATATGCCTAGTATCGACAGCAACACATAAGGATGAAACATTAAGGAAAGGTCGGACAAGAAGATTAAGACCTAACCGGATAGCACCTAAGTGTGCATATTTATATCCTTGCTTGCGTGCCCAATCAATCTGGGAGCGCTCAAGCAGGTTGATGTGAACAGGTTGGTCTGCATTGGTGAATGCAATATCAACGGAGGAAACACGGAAATGCTGTGCAGAAACATATTCCCAGAGTTTGAGTTTATAAATTTCTTTAGGAAGCAGAGTAGGGAGTTTCCATTCATGAGAAGGATTGAATTCATCTATGTGGACAATATTGGAGTCAGGATCAGACGTGCTGCAATTTGAGAAAGAAGAACGACGTTTGGCTAAACTAACAGTACCGTATTCAGCTTGCTGACAGTCTAGACGGGTATGAGCAACACTATCCATCGTTGGGTCCATCTGAAAAGGAACTATGTCTCACTAGCAGCTTGGTCTATGTAAGGACTTACTCAGGCACTCTCTTTTCGGCCTTTACTGCCTTCTACCAACAGCCTCTCTTTTAGCTCCTAGGAACACCACCGATCACTCAACAAGTTTCCTTGCCTACTGGATAATGCAAAATGTCTACAACAGGCCAACAAAACTGAATAGGAATTGTAAGTCTAGGAAGAACTTACAAGGAGTGCTTCTCAAAATGTTTGCAGAAGAATTGGAATGCAAGATCACGATCTCTGACCATCTGTTGATAATTCTCGTAACAGTCAATGTCACTCTCAGGATGAAGCATTAGCCACAATAGAAACCTCTCTGCGTGTGCTGGACGATCTATCGCCAAAACTCTGTAGTTATTTCGAATCATGAGCTAATTGAATAGAACATGTGCTGGCTCTGATACCAAGAAGCAGGATCAACACACTTTTTAAACTTGTTCTGGGATATTAATGTTATCTTCAACAATATTTAAAACTTCTCTTAACAGAATGCGGGAAATAACATAAATTAACACAATGCAAATAGCAATGACCAGCGGTATTATAGTGAACAGTAACATGAATAGTAAACTTCTCTTAACAGAATGCAGGAAATAACATAAATTAACACAATGCAAATAGCAATGACCAACGGTATTATAGTGAATAGTAACATGAATAGTATATTTACAGGGCCGAGTAACAGTACATTTACAGAGCCGAATGAACAGTATGCTTACAGACTTGATCAATGAAGATCACGACTTTACTATAACAGACGAACAGAAGTAGTTTCTGATCCCAGTTGGTCACTCGAAGTGCAGAGGGAGAGCATACGCTACTTAGTTCTTTACAGACTCTTTACACACTTGAGATCACTGTTTTTGATCCCAGCTGATCGCACTAAGGCGCAGAGGGAGAGCATACACAGCGCTCGACACAAACAGAATGCAACCTAGAGCCGAGCGGACTACTTGCTCAGACTGACACACTAAGAACTTGCAGAGCTCTCTAAGACTTGGGATGTGATCTCCGAATATGATGATCAACAATGAGCCCGAGAGGTTTATTTAAAGCATTCAAGCCGGTGCAACCGGTGAACACTGACTGGCACTAACCGGTCATAAAGAGATCCGGTAGCGGAAACCTACAACTAACAGTCATATCCGAATCATCGGGGTGGAAAGTGGGGACTACCACTTCCATTATCTCGTCCCTTAATTGGCCAGTGGCATTACGGGGACCCGAAGAATCATTATGACAGACCGACAATCAGACAACATAAAACAAGGTGGAGCATAGCTGGCCCACGACATCATCTAAACTACTATTTACACAACGGAGCTTGTCATCCGGCCCGCGGCGGAATCAATGTGGGGCAAACCTGGCCCACTCAGGCTTCATGAGGCCCACCACTGCTTTCAATCGTATGGGTCACGGCCTTGAAGATACTCCCATATGTCATCATTTTCTAGGGAGTCGTATCCTTGAGCATCTTGGACGGGAGAATTTGGAACGTCATCGTCAGAAGGAAGCGAGTATAACCAAGGAGAGAAACAACATTGTACATCGAAACCTTGGAAGATTTCTAGTGGTTCGCATATGAACTCTCCGCGGAACTTTGACTCAACCTTGAAGTCCAAAGGAATGTCACGAATAGTTACCCGTGACTCTATGTGGTCTCCTTCTACATTTCTCCGTATGACTTTCTGTTGGACATACATACGGTGCTCAAGCGGTTTATAGGTACCTCCTTCAAAATGAAGCTTGAATTTAAACCAAAGCTCTCTCTGGTTGGCGACTTCAAGATCTGCTTTAAGATGAAGGATGAAATTTGCTCTGCGGCTTTCCCAATCATTTCTAAGGCAGAACTTATCAAGGAAAACATCTGTCCAACCCGACCATTTAGCGTTTGCTTTGAGATTTGCTGGGTCTGCGAATATTACAACAGTATCATTTTCTCTGCAGCATTGTAAAATGAGATTATAGGAAGTCCATGTGAGATTTCCTGCGCAGAGATCAATATACCAGAGATGATCATGATCATCGTAGTCTGTCCACACCTCTGGGCAGTCTCGGAGTTTGCCGATGGCATCTGCAAAGCTAAAGAAAGCTTCTTTCTCCCATCGTTCAAGTATCGTCAGCTTCAAGGGAGATGACTGGATGTTCTTGATTAATGTTAACTGCAGAAACCCTTTTGCTTCATCTGCTGAAGCATATTCCAGAGACTCAATACGAACATTCCTGGGTAATGTACCATCCCAGGGAAGGATAAACAAACCTTCTTTTTGTAGCAACTCTTCATGGGTCTTTGGCTTGTCTGCTGCATATTTTTCTGTCTTCAATTCTCTCCTCATTCGTCTTCTGGCAGGACCAGAGTTTGATTCCCCTGGATCAAACATGTTTAATGTAGGCTGAAGATCTTTCAAGTCCTTTGCTGACTCCCTGGTCAACATATCAGCAAGGCAGTTAAGATAGCCTGGTTTATACACAATTTCATAATCAAAGTTAGACAACCATATAAACCATTTTAATATGCGACTATTATTTTCTGCCATTACAGTTTCATTCTTCAGCATTCCAGGCATAGTTTTTAAATTAGTCCTGATGATAAACTTTTCGGGCTTAAGGAAGAGAATGAAATGTTGTACAGTCTTCTTGACTTCCAATATTTCTTTATGGCTAGAGGGATAATTGAGTTCAACCTTTTTAAATGATCTCGAACCATAACCACAGATATGTTCTTTCTGATCAATGGCTTCGAGTAAAACTCCACCCCATGTATGGGCAGATGCATCTGTTTCAATGATCAGATTGCCATTTCTCGTAGGCAAAGTTAATGCTGGCAGCTTCATAACTTTCTCTTTTATCCTTTTGACAGCTTCAGTCATTTCTTTAGAACATGCAGGCGGATTCCTTCGTAATCTGCTCTGAAGCAGAATAATATCAGCGGCCTGTCCTTGATAGAACGGTCTGATATAATTGAGCGAACCAAGAAATCTATGAAGTNGGTGGATTCCTTCGTAATCTGCTCTGAAGCAGAATAATATCAGCGGCCTGTCCTTGATAGAACGGTCTGATATAATTGAGCGAACCAAGAAATCTATGAAGTTGTGTTTTATCCATAATCTCATTAGGAAATTTCTTGAAGCTCTGAAGAACATGATTTTTCAGTACTACCATGCCTTTATTTATCTTTAATCCGAGAAATTCTATCTCGGTCTTTCCAATCTCCATTTTCGGTTCAGAGAGAACCAATCCATGTTTGTA
>LPNX010290927.1:202726-344612 GCA_001517045.1 Pseudotsuga menziesii
TTACCCAAGAATGTTCGTATTGAGTCTCTGGAATATGCTTCAGCAGATGAAGCAAAAAGGTTTCTGCAGTTAACATTAATCAAGAACATCCAGTCATCTCCCTTGAAGCTGACGATACTTGAACGATGGGAGAAAGAAGCTTTCTTTAGCTTTGCAGATGCCACCGGCAAACTCCGAGACTGCCCAGTGGTGTGGACAGACTACGATGATCATGATCATCTCTGGTATATTGATCTCTGCGCAGGAAATCTCACATGGACTTCCTATAATCTCATTTTACAATGTTGCAGAGAAAATGATATTGTTGTAATATTCGCAGACCCAGCAAATCTCAAAGCAAACGCTAAATGCTCGGGTTGGACAGATGTTTTCCTTGATAAGTTCTTCCCTAGAAATGATTGGGAAAGCCGCAGAGCAAATTTCATCCTTCATCTTAAAGCAGATCTTGAAGTCGCCAACCAGAGAGAGCTTTGGTTTAAATTCAAGCTTCATTTTGAAGAAGGTACCTATAAACCGCTTGAGCACCGTATGTATGTCCAGCAGAAAGTCATACGGAGAAATGTAGAAGGAGACCACATAGAGTCACGGGTAACTATTCGTGACATTCCTTTGGACTTCAAGGTTGAGTCAAAGTTCCGCGGAGAGTTCATATGCGAACCACTAGAAATATTCCAAGGTTCCGATGTACAATGTTGTTTCTCTCCTTGGTTATACTCGCTTCCTTCTGACGATGACGTTCCAAATTCTCCCATCCAAGATGCTCAAGGATACGACTCCCCAGAAAATGACGACATATGGGAGTATCTTCAAGGCCGTGACCCATACGATTGAAAGTAGTGGTGGGTCTCATGAAGCTTGAGTGGGCCAGGTTTGCCCCACATTGATTCCGCCGCGGGCCGGATGACAAGCTCCGCTGTGTAAATAGTAGTTTAGATGCTGTCGTGGGCCAGCTATGCTCCACCTTGTTTTATGCTGTCTGATTGCCGGTCTGTCATAATGATTCTTCGGGTTCCCGTAATGTCACTGGCCAATTAAGGGACAAGATAATGGAAGTGGTAGTCCCCACTTTCCACCCCGATGATTTGGATACGACTGTTAGTTGTAGGTTTCCGCTACTGGATCTCTTTATGACCGGTTAGTGCCGGTCAGTGTTCACCGGTTGCACCGGCTTGAATGCTTTAAATAAACCTCTCAGGCTCATTGTTGATCATCGTATTCGGAGATCACATCTCGAGTCTTAGAGAGTTCTGCAAGTTCTTAGTGTGTCAGTCTGAGCAAGTAGTCCGCTCGGCTCTAGGTTGCATTCTGTTTGTGTCGAGCGCTGTGTATGCTCTCCCTATGCGCCTTAGTGCGATCAGCTGGGATCAAAAACAGTGATCTCAAGTGTGTAAAGAGTCTGTAAACGACTAAGTAGCGTATGATCTCCCTCTGCACTTCGAGTGACCAGCTGGGATCAGAAATTACTTCTGTTCGTCTGTTATAGTAAAGTCATGATCTTCATTGATCAAGTCTGTAAGCATACTGTTCATTCGACTCTGTAAATGTACTGTTACTCGGCCTTGTAAATATACTATTCATGTTACTGTTCACTATAATACCGTTGGTCATTGCTATTTGCATTGTGTTAATTTATGTTATTTCCCGCATTCTGTTAAGAGAAGTTTACTATTCATGTTACTGTTCACTATAATACCGCTGGTCATTGCTATTTGCATTGTGTTAATTTATGTTATTTCCCGCATTCTGTTAAGAGAAGTTTTAAATATTGTTGAAGATAACATTAATATCCCAGAACAAGTTTGAAAAGTGTGACTACAAAAGAAGGAACAACCGTAGTTGCGTCAAATAAAAACCCTGATTCGGATTTTGATTCCTATTCATTCAGATTTAGATTTTGAGAAGGATAAGATTGAACGTCATTATAATAACCTAATTACCTCTTCCCATAACAAGAATTATGAATTATAGATTTGAAACACTGTAAATCGAAACCACTATGCACAAATCGTAAACACTATGCACATATATACCTGTCAACTTTGAAGGTTTCTAGTTGTTGTCCAACACTTCTTGAAAAACAAAAGGTATACATTGTTGAATGTGAAATACTTCAGATTTAAATAAATATCTCAATCAATAACACCTAACAACTTGTTTTTATTTCTCTTTTCTCACATTCAATCTCATTTGTAAGTGGATGATACGACGCGATCTCTAAAGACATTAATAATAATTAATTTCCCTTCAATTATGTAGAGTTGGTTCTAACTTCTGATAGCTCGACAGTTGAATGCAATATGCATCCCGTTATGCTCGTGGTTGCGGGCAATGGATCCATTGCTACCCATTAGATCTCGAACTGCTTGAGATTGAATAGGGAGAAATGTATCCACCACATCATTAAATACTGCATAATAGAGTGTATATTGCTAGCCATTTCATACTCCCCCATCACATTAATTATTTAACAACTGGTTATTCGATTCTTATCATTAAACTTATGATATGGATGATTAGTGTGTCCCCCACTTAGCATTAAACAAAGCATTACACAATCACAGGACTGTAAAGAACAATCAAGAGAGGATAGTAAATTGTAGCCATTGCAGCGCCGCTTACACAATCACAGGACTGTTATTAACCAAAATAACAAACAAAAGGATGAAAGCCTCACCAAATATAGAAATAAAACCACATACACTTCACCGATCAAAACGTTCATGAGGGAATAAACAAAGCGCTCACGGGAAATCAAAATCCCGATTCGGTTAGAATTCTTAATCCCTCCCTGTGTTGTTGGTTTTTTCTTTTCTTTTGACTGAAGAGTATGTAGCTTTGCTCAGACATTCTATTTATTGTGACAACTTCTTCAGAATATTGAGCACCTCATAGATTATGTTCTGTACCGATCCAATGGCGAATTGAAGAAAAGGAAACGAGTCTGGATAGATCATGAGAACAATTGTAAACATAAAATTTTGTAGAAATCATAAAAAGAATATATGCCTGCTCTTCTAGACTTCGTTTCTGAGAATATTGTTGCAGGTGTTTTTGGGATCATCGACTTGGTGCGCTACATGAAAGAAACGCCAGAACAACAAAAACCTCCCACATAAATGACCTTACCTGTAAATATCGCCATCCTAAACCTCCCAGTAACAACAAAAACCTCCCATAGTTGATCTTTAGTTTTATTGTGCACACCATGATTTACAGTTTCGTTTGGGCGTAGAACGAAGGAAAGAATAGAGGAGAAAAGAACAATCGCACTCAATACCTATGACGTTGAATCAACTACTCATTTGCCGAGAAACAGTGGAAATGGGGACTTGAATTTTTGTCAAGAGGGTCTAAGTTTTTCTTTCAAAAGTGACCCTCCACCATAAAAGATCTAATGGTCATTTCCGCTGCTATAAACTTGCTAAACTAATAGGTGATTTAGTTGTTCCCTTCAGTCTCATCAGTTCTTGAGTAGAAGCAAAACAATATTTCTGATTAAATTGAACAAACAAAAATAAGTTCTAATTTATCTAATAACATTCGTTGTCAAGTAATAGTCTTCTCAATAAACTGGGCCACTTATCTGAGGTTGAAAAGTCAAATAAATCATTGGAATGGATGCAAACAAAACTTACCATAATACAACAATTGGTACTTCGAAATTGCTGCAAGCCTTAATGGTGATGACATCCTGAAGACAAAGCTACATCCTCATCTTAGATGCATAACTTCTAATTCTCACATCTTCTTTTTGAATGCACAACCTATGATTCTCATAAATAATTAAAATTTCATAACATCAATGAGAGAGCATAAAATACCCTCATCCATTCAGAATAAATAATAAAAATGAGTCTTCATCCATTCCATATAATAATAGTAGCAGGCAAATATTTTGCATTATACTGTATTTTAAATCTCAATAGTAATACAATCTATCAAAATTCCTTTTGGTTCAAAATTGGTGAACCATTTTCAAACATCGAAACAAACTAGTTCATGAAAATATTTTATATCATAATAGAAGGGACTTTTTCAGACATTGTTGAACGCATTTTCTTATCAACAAAAATTCAAGTTGCAATAACATATGAGCTAATTGTAAACAACTGGTCTCCTACTTTTTCAAACACCCATCATTTTAATTGTTGTTACAATGAGATATTATTTAACAAGAGAATATATCAATTGAACAATCATCAATGTAAGGTCACTAATGGTACAATTAACCCGTCATGTAAGTGTTAAAGCATCGACCGAAGATCTCATGATCTGGATAATGAGATAGAAAGGTTGTTCATTTTGTTGGAATTCTGTAATTACTCCACCACCGGCTGCAACAGAATTTGAAGCAGCAACATCAAATGTCAGAATTCTGAAAGCCATCATCGTTTAGATTGTGGCCGCCACAACACTGAAGAGCCGCAAAGCGCCTCACCGGCACACTTCTAGACAAACAACAGATTATTTAAATTGTCAAAAGGCATTTTGCTGCAACAGAACAGTGCCAACAAAGTAGATCTAATTTTCCTGAAGAGGTAGCACAGTATTTTATTTTTTGTGAGTCTGTAACTCATAAATTATGAATTCTGTTTTGTTATCCAAAGGATCAATTAGCACTTAATGGCCGACTTAGTTAAAAACCTATAAATACTTGCATTGTAAACCATATTTAATATGCTGAAGATGAACAACAAAGCGTAATAGAAATAGAGTTGAAACTCTGATATTTTCCTATGTAATTCTGTGTTTTACTCTGTTTTTGAAAAAACTCAGTTTTATTTATTTTTATGTCAAGTTGCTGTAGCAGCTCGTGTTTTAGTGTGAATATTGTTTATTTATTCAGTAGAATGTGTGTAATAAATTTCTGGACGCAGGGGTCATCAAATCAATGAAAAATAGTGAGCTGCAACAGAGTTGTGCTTAAGCTATGAGTGACGTCAGCAGTCGCATCTAGTTGAATTAAGCGTATAAAGTGTTGCCAGCTGTAACAACCAGCTGCAACACCTTCTACTAGGTATTGTTAGCAGTAGCAGCCAAGCTGCAACAGTCTTGTAGGAATAAAAATTGATTTTGTAAAGTTTGTCAGTGAGTCGCAACCTTCCTGTAGGTTGTAGTTTGAGCTGTACGTGAAGTTTTTTAGTGCTGCTATTGAAGAGAGCGACACTCCCCTATCTTCCCCACAATGGTATCAGAGCGTGGTTAAAGATCTCTTTCGTGCTTAAGAGCCTGGTTGAGTTTTATTGCTCATTTGTTTTTTTAAATGGCTACTAACAGCAGTGTAGTGCAACCACAAATTCCAGTGTTGTTTGAAAGAAACTATGACACATGGTTTATTAAAATGAGAACTATCCTGCGTGCTTAATATCTTTGGGAGTTTGTTACGATTGGCTATCCTGAACCAGCTGATCAAGCGACTGAGTTGGCTCTGAAAAATGCTGAATGTGTTATGTTGAAGGAAAATCAGAAGAAAGATAATAAATCTCTTGGTCTTATTCAACAAGGCCTGAGTGAATCTATTTTTCCGAAAATATCAAGTGCTGAGTCTTCAAAGAAAGCTTGGGACACTCTTGAAACGTGGTATCAAGGTGTGACCAAGGTGAAGAATGTTAAGTTGCAGAATTTAAGAAGAGACTTTGAGAATCTGAAGATGAAAGATAGTGAGACTGTTGATAATTTCATGACACAAGTCATGAGTGTTGTAAACCAGCTATGACAGTATGGTGAAGATCTTCCAGATCAACGTGTGATTGAAAAATTGTTGAGATGTTTGTCGAAGAAGTTTGAAGCAGTGGTTGTTCCAATTGAAGAGTTTAAAAATCTCAGTCAAATGCACATTGATGAGCTGATTGGTTCATTGGTTGCTCATGAATCAAGAATGAACAGGTATGATGATACTCCTTTAGAAAATGCTTTTAAATCTCAGTTAAATGTTACTAGAGGTAGAGGCAGAGGAAGAGCTAGTAACATAGGAAGAGGAGGACGAAGTGCTGGTCATAGTGACAGCATAAATGATGCTGAAAATGAAGAGAAGTTACAACAGAGTACTCCTAGCATAAGGGGGAGTAGCAGCAGACCAGGACAGTTAAGAAATCAGAGGTATGATAAATCTATTTTCAATGTTTTTATTGTAAGAAATTTGGGCATTTTGCTAACAAGTGTTGGAAGAAACAAGCAGATGCTAGTAAGTTGTCTACACACATGACATAGGGGACTGAAAATGAAGAGTAGCCTATGTGTTTGACTTGTAATGTCACCCAGGACAGTTCAAAAGATATATGGTTTTTGGACAGCGTATGCAGCAATCACATGACTGGAAATAAGGAATTATTTTCAAGTCTAGACACCAGCATTTAGTCTGAAGTAAAGTTGGATAATGACTATGAGGTAAAAGTTAATGGTAAAGGTGTGATTGTTGTGTATGCAAAAGATGGTAAAAGAAGAACAATACATGATGTTTATTATGTTCTTGGTTTGATGTGTAATTTATTGAGTGTTGGACAATTACTGGAGAAAGAGTACAGAGTATTCTTTAAGAAAAATGTATGCACCATTTGTGATAAATATCCAAGTAAACAGTTGATTTCCATAGTAGAGATAACAAAGAATAGAATGTTTCCGCTGACTATGACAAATGATTTGACTAACTCTTTGAATGCTTATAAAACTAAGAGTTTAGATCAATCATGGTTATGGCATTTGAGATATGGCCATTTACATTTTGGTGGTTTAGAATTGCTAAAGAAGAAGCAGATGGTAAAAGAATTGCCGAATATTGAGCAGCCAGCAGGCTCATGTGAAAGTTGCTTATTGGGAAAGCATCATAGAGAGATTTATTTCTGGAGTCTCAAACAGAGCAAAGGAAACATTGGAGCTGGTACACATAGATTTGTGTGAACCGATGAAAATACCTTCTTTGACTGGTAATGTTTATTTTATGTCTGTTATTGCTGATTACAGTAAAAAAACTTGGGTGTATTTGTTGAAACAGAAATCTCAAGCATTTGATGTGTTTAAAAGTTTTAAAGTTATAGCTGAAAAACAAAGTAACAAATTTATTAAAGTCTTGAGATCAGATGGAGGAGGTGAGTATATGTCAAATGAATTTATGGATTTTTGTAAGTATCATGGAATTAAAAGGCTGTTTACTACACGCTACACTCCACAACAAAATGGTGTAGCAGAAAGGAAGAATTGAACCATTATGAACATGGCTTGAAGTATGATGAAGGAGAAGCATCTTTCAAATGAATATTGGGGAGACACTGTTACTTGTTCAGTATACATTATGAACAGAAACCCAACAAAAAGCGTGAAGGATCAAGTTCCTCAGCAAGCTTGGAGCGGTAAGTGTAGCAACATATCTCATTTAAGAATTTTTGGTTGTGTAGCTTATGCACATGTACCTGAAGAGTTGAGGAGAAAGTTAGATGACAGACGTTAGAAATGTATTTTTGTTGGATATATTGAAGAATCTAAAGCATATAGACTTTATAATCCCATCACCAAGAAGTATGTAATTAGCAGAGATGTGGTGTTTAAAGAAGAAGAAGCATGGGATGGGAGCATTGATAAATTAGTTGGCGAGGAAGCTGTAACACCTCACGCAGAAGATAAAGAAGATGAACATGGCACACATGGAGGACAATTGACTCCACATACATCAGCAGCAAGGACACCTGCCAGAACGCCCATAACTCATGAACATGGTGAACCATCAAGTGTTGGTGGACGACAAGGAACAGGATCAGAGTTAAGCAATGAATCAAATCCTACATTGACATCATTAAGAAACAGAGTTAAAGGTTACAAGACTAGAAGTTTAAGAGAATTGTATGAACAAAATGATGAAGTAGATCAAGTTTCAAATTTTGCATTTATAGCATGTGATCCTGTAGATTTTGATGAAGATGTTAAAAATGATGTTTGGATAAAAGCAATGGATGAAGAAATTGATGCCATAGAAAGAAATAATACTTGTAATCTTGTAGATTTGCCTGAAGATAAAAATTGCATTGGTGTCAAATGGATTTATAAAACTAAGTTAAATGCTGATGGTGATGTTGACAAATATGAAGCAATATTTGTTGCTCAGGAGTTTAGTCAACAACCTGGAATTGATTATAATGAGACATTTGCACCTGTAGCCAGACTTGATACGGTAAGAATGGTATTAGCTATTGCTGCTCATAATAAATGGTATGTACATCAAATGGATGTAATGCCTTCATTTTTGAATCGATCTTTAGAAGAAGAGGTTTATGTGAGACAACCTTCGGGATATGAGGTTGATGGACAAGAACACAAAGTCTACATATTGAAGAAAGTGTTGTATGGACTGAAATAGGCACCTAGAGTTTGGTACAACAGAATTGATGAATATTTGAATGGTGAAGGATTCAACAGAAGTCCAAGTGAACCAACATTTTATACAAAGGTAAACCAAGAAGGTAAAATATTGATTGTTTGTTTATATGTGGATGATTTGATATTCACTCGAGATCTTTCTGTAGATGAGTTCAAGAAAGCCATGAAAACATAATTTGAGATGACTGATTTAGGAATGATGAAACATTTCCTTGGTATTGAAATAATCCAATCTGAAGATGGTATTTTTATATGTCAGTCTAAATATGCAAAAGATGTGTTGAAGAGATTCAGAATGTTGAATTGTAAGCCAACAGTAACTCCAATAGAAACTGGCACAAAACTTAGTAAGGATGATGATGGGTCAAATGTTGATCCAACGATGTATAAGAGACTGGTTGGAAGTCTCATGTACTTAACTGCAACACGACCTAATATAATGTTTGCAGTAAGTTTGATTTCAAGGTTTTATGGAAACACCAAAGAGTACCCACTGGAAAGCTGGAAAGAGAATCCTAATATATATTGTTGGAACAACAAATTTTGGTATCCAGTATACATCTAATTCAAATTTTAAGTTGATTGGATACATTGACAATGATTTTGCAGGTTTTATTGATGATAGAAAGAGCACATCTGGATATGTGTTCAGTTTTGGATCGGGATCGGTAGCATGGGCATCGAAGAGGCAACCCATAGTGACACTATCTTATGCTGAGGCCGAGTATGTTGCAGCAACAACAGTTGCATGTCAAATAATATGGATGAGAAGAACTCTTTCTGAGTTACAATATGAACAAAATGAACCAACTCCAATTTTCTGTGATAATAACTCAGCTATTGCACTATCAAGAAATCACGTATTTCAAAAAAGAAGTAAACATATTGATACACAGTATCATTTAATTTGTGAACTGATAAACAACAGTGAAATCAATGTGGAATTTTGCACATCAAGAAATCAGTTTGTAGACTTGTTTACAAAACCATTGGGAAAAGATTTGTTTGAACTTCATAGGAAAAACATTGGGGTTTGTAAGCTGTAATAGAAATTAAGTGTTACAAAATTTTGTTTATTGAGTGTAGTAATTAAGGGGGAGAATGTTGGAATTCTGTAATTACTCCACCACCGTCTACAACAGATTTTGAAGCGTCAACATCAAATGTTAGAATTCTGAAAATCCATCACCATTCAGATTGTGGCCGCCACAACACTGAAGAGCCGCAAACTGCCTCATTGGCACACTAACAGACAAATAACAGATTATTTAATTTGTCAAAAGGAATTTTGATGCAACAGAACAATGCCAGCAAAGCACATCTAATTTTCCTAAAGAGGCAACACAGTATTTTATTTTCTGTCAGTCTGTAAATCATAAATTATGAATTCCGTTTTGTTATCCGAAGGGTCAATTAGCACTTAATGGCCGACTTAGTTAAAATCCTATAAACACTTGCATTGTAAACCATATTTGATACGCTGAAGATGAACAACAAAGCGTAATAGAAACAGAGTTGAAACTGTGATATTTTCCTATGTAATTCTATGTTTTACTCAGTTTTTGAAAAAACTCAGTTTTTATTTTTATTTTTATTTTTATTTTTTTTAATTTTTATGTCAAGTTGTTGTAGCAGCTCGTGTTTTAGTGTGAATATTGTTTATTTATTCAGTAGAATGTGTGTAATAAGTTTCTGGATGCATAGGTCATCAAATCAATGAAAAATAGTGAGCTGCAACAGAGCTGTGCGTGAGCTGTGCGTGAGCTGTGAGTGACGTCAGTAGTCGCATCTAGTTGAATTAAGCGTATAAAGTGTTGCTCGCTGTAACAACCAACTGCAACACCTTCTACTGGGTACTGTTAGTAGTAGTAGCCGAGCTGCAATAGTCTTGTAAGAATGAAAATTGATTTTGTAAAGTCTGTCAGTGAGTCGCAACCTTCCTGTAGGTTGTAGTTTGAGTTGTATGTGAAGTTTTTCAGTGCTGCTGTTGAAGAGAGTGGCACTCCCCTGCCTTCCCCACACTTTTTTGTGCTGGTTGAATGAAGAAGAGCATTTGATGTGTGAGACCAATACTCTATCACAAGCCTCCCAAATAATGATCCTTCCCTTTCCATCAACTTCAATGGATGATCACACTCCACCATCTCACCTGCATGAATTCAAATCAAAACCATTCAAATTGGATTAAAATGAAATAGATATACTTTCACTATCATCCATTTCGGACTTGAATGCAAAATTTCAATTGAAACCCATCCATGGATACGAAACAGAGATAAGATGCAATCATAGGGCCTTACCATCACTGATGGAAACAACCATGTCAATGGGTATCTGTCAATGGGCCTTATCCATCACAATGGGTATCCGGTGTGCGACAGTAATTACAGTGCAATCTGCAAATTCCTTTCTAATTATTCTCTAGAGAATGGTATTTGTAGCATTGTCTATTGATGTTGTTGCTTCATCCAGAACAAGAATTTGACTTTTCATTAGCGATGCATGTCCCAAACAAAATAATTGTCTTTTCCCAACACTCCAATTTTCTCCATCATCCCCCACTACATTTTATTAATCTTTTAGGGCCAGGGAAAATTTCCAAATCTAGTAGCCAAATTATTGGCCCCATGTCAAAGAATTCTATGGAATTTAAAATTATGAATTTAGTACAACAATTACCTGTGCATCTAGGCCATCCACCTTCCCTCTTACAATGTCTCCAAGTTGACACTTGTTCAGAACCTTAACCAAAGAAGAAAATAAATTCATAATATTATTTACTATTTTCCCTCTACATGTGATAAACTCAGTAAGGCATTATATTAAGTAGTATTTACATACTTCCCAAATTCTCAAATCTAAGTGCTCAGATAATGGATATATATTGAAGCGAACGGTTCCATGAAAAAATGTTGGCTCTTGAGGAATAATCCCAAGGCGTGATCGCAAATCATGAAGCCCAATAGAGGTAGCATCCAAACCATCTATAAGAATTCTACCCCCTGCAGGTTCAACTAATCGAAAAATTACACTAATGAGAGTGGTATTCCTGCTTCCTATTTGGCCAACAATGACAATCTTTTGCCCTCCTTCAAATGTACATGTAATGCCCCGTAAAACAAGAGGACTATTATATCTATATATAATCTGCACAAATATCAAATATATTCGACTGCAAACATTATTAACCGTTCAAATTCTAATAAAAGAAAAATAACATTCAACACGATAATATTTTTGTAAAGCACGACAAAGGTACCTTCAAGTCTTGTAATTCCACCTTTCCATGTGAGGGCCAATTATCTGGGGGTTTGAGATCTTCTCTAACTGCTAGTGCCTCACTAGGAATGTGCATGTAATGTTTGATGTGTTCTACATAAACAATGTAGTTTTCTAGTGTACATTGGTTTTGAATACTGAAAACCAAGGACATGTTTAATGACAAACCATAATAGGGCCATCCCAACAAAACCTGCACCACTTCAAATTGTTAAGGATGACTATATTATACATAAAAGTTTCCATAATAGGGCCATCCCAACAAAACCTGCACCACTTCAAATTGTTAAGGATGACTATATTATACATAAAATTTTCCAGTAACAACATAAATCTCCCACAGTTGAGCTTTAGTTTCATTGTGCTTACCAGGATTAAAGCTGCCCTTTGGGAGTAGAACCATAGCAAAAGAAGAGGAACAAAGAACAATTGCACTCAACACCTCCAGACACTGAATCAACCACTCATTTGCTGAGAAATTATAGAAAAAAGGGGCTCGAACTTTTATCAAGAAGATTTAAGTTCTTAAAAACTGATCCTCAACCCTGAAATCCGTAATGGTTATTGTTCCTGCTATGGACTCGCCAAAATGATTTGCAATAGGTGATTTTGTTGTACCGTTCAACCTCATCAATTCTTTAGCAGAAGAAAAATAATATTTCTGATTAAATTGAATAAACAAAAAATTAGTTATAACTTCTCTCACAACATGTATAGTCAAGTACAGAGTCTTCTCAAGAAACTTGTGTTAAGTAGCAGTTTACGCGGATTTGAAAGGTCAAAAAAATAATTGGAATGGTTGTAAACAAAACTTGTCGTGTTATACAAGACACAATTCCAAGATTGTTGTAAGCATTCATGGCAGATGGCATGCTAAAGACAAAGCTGAAAGGAATGTTTACATCAAGAATGATGAAATATGAAGATATATGGAAAATAAGGAATGCCAATAGTTTATTACCCCGAGGTATATCAAATTTCGGCTTTTATTTGAAAAAGAAAAGAATGAATCCTATGGTTATTTTGTAAAATACATGCTCTTCTCAGAACTCTTCCCATTGGAGTCGCATCAAAGAATTCCATTGGTGCTCACAATAAAGGAGTCAGAGTCGCATCAAAGAATGCCATTGGTGCTCAAAATAAAGGAGTCAGAAGCTCAGAAAAGAAGGACTTTGATGCCTCAAGCCCCAAAATAACACCAAATAGTGACTGAAGGAATAAGAAAAATATAGATGTGAACCCAATGGCCAAGTACACTATTATTGACCTTAATTCACTTACTTGAGGACTTTGCACATTAGAATCCATCCACACATTTCCTGAAATTTGTCTAATAAAAAATATAACATGACCAAGAGTAGCTTAAAGACAAAATAAGAAACCTTTATTCTGTTTTAAATAGTCAATATATGGCTTCAGACTAGTGTCCCCAACTTCTTGCTCTTCCCTTTTCACTGGCTGACCCCCTTAAAATCTCTATTTGAAATCAATTGTTCTTTTTGTGACTTGCTCCTTTGAATTTCTCTCTCTTCATTGGTAGGACCAATTTTGTGGATGGCATCGTTGCTGCTGATTCATTGGAACCAATAGTGTTACTGTGTGCATTCACAAGCTCCCTAAATTCCTCGCTTGAGACCAATAGTTCTTGATATTGTCCAGCTTGATGAATCTCCCCATCCAACATTAACTACAACAGAGAGAGATTTTAGTGTAGAAATTCAAAGAAAATTTGCCAAAATATCAGTAGCAAATATATCAAAATTATAGGAATTGTAATTATATAACATCCATTGAAAAACTTTGCAAAAAGTTGTATACAAGCAAACAAACAGATTCCAATGCCTAGGACAACTGTTTAGTGTTTACTAACCAGAATAACATCAAATGCAGGGAGAAACTCAACTTGGTGTGTTACAAGAATTACTATCTTTTTGGACAGTGCTCCCATTATGTATTCCTACATTTACTATAATTAATCAACTATAATCAATAGGATATTAGAAAGCTAAGACAAATCGAAAATCATTGGTATAGAAAGGGGTAACATACAAAAGTGATAGGGACATAATAATTTGAAAACCTTTATATCAAAAGGAAATCACCATATTAACCTTAAACAAGCTACTAGCAGTGTGAGCATCAACAACACTGAAAGGATCATCCAAAAGATAAATATCAAAATATTGATATAAATCACGGGTAAGCTGTATCCGTTCTTTCTGGCCACCACTGAGATTGACGCCTCTTTCTCCTATTTCAGTCTGATCACCAAAGAATTTAGGATAACTTATGATATTTCTGCTTGTCCATGGGACATGCAAATAGTATGTTGTCCCGTATTGTTCCCGTTTGAATCCGCACAGTCTGAGAAACATATGCAACAATGCCACAGACTTGCAACTACAGAAGTAGGGTTGAGAATATGAGAAAGAGAATCGATCAATTTAAAAGGGTTGACAATGTTAGGGTAACGGTAAATAATTTATACTTACACTGCCTTTCAACTTTGGTATTTCTCCAAGTATTGCAGCTAAAAGAGTTGATTTTCCCGATCCAACTTCTCCACAAATTACCAATTTTTGGCCATGTTTAACCTCCATATTTATGTTTCTCAATGTGGTCTTCAATGAACTGGAATCATAACTTAGTGTTGCAGAATTGATCAGAGGAGAGTAGTCGAAATTATGAAGAAATAATCGCTCAACCACCGGATCCTGTAATTCAGCAGCCTCAAGAAAGTTGATGATTCAACTTTATAAGACCTTGGCTTGAATGATAACAACAATTACATCAGGAATTACTCGAATTGGTTCTTGAACAAGGCACAAAGTGGCTATGAACGTGAAAACATTGCTTGGAGTAAGGAATTTTAAGAAGATATCAGGTTACAAAAGTTGCTGTTGAAACCAAAATGGGAGATGAAAAAAACAATAACGAATTGTAGGATTTTCGAAACTGAACCGCAAATATCCATTTGAACTCTAACTTTCACAAATTCTCAATACTTTCTTTGAAATGCTCCTCCCATGCATGCAATTTCAGTATTTTCATATGCACCATAGCTTTTGTGGTGGCCCTTAAGTGCTGATCTTGGGATGACATGAGTTCATTTTGAAACTTATGCTATAACTTTGCCAATGGAGAGTTACAATGCATGGTAATGCTAATAAATGCCAAGGCTGAAAGTGTGGCCCATACAACTGCTTGGAAGAGGATGCCTAAAGAAAATATGAGCTGGAGTACTATTGTCCAAGAATGATGAAACCAGAAGAGAAATTCCCCAATACGATAAGCATCTATCGCCATATAATTCATGATTTATCTTGATGTATGGACCTGCTTATCTTCATTGGACAACTTCAGTTGTTTTTTATAGATTGCTGCGACGAGTGAAGAGCGCATTTGCAGACCAATTTGTCTAGTGTCAAAATACCATTTCCTTTTAGATACAAACTCTATGACCTTGGCAATAAAGAGTGCTCCTACCAAAAGAAAACCTTCATATTGATTGTCCACCTTCTGAAATCTAATAAAGGCATTCAGAACAAGTGGTCTAGAAGACATGTTAAGTATTTTGAGAAAGGCATAGAACTCAGTCCTCGCCAAATTTTTCCAGTGACAGCAAACCAAAGCCCATAAAACTAACGCCAAATTTTTCCAGTGACAGCAAACCAAAGCCCATAAAACTAACAGAGTGGCAGATGGGTTTTTTTTGTTTTTTCCTAAACCGTTCTTATGTAAATTTTGTATAATTATTCTTTGCTTGGCTGTCTCCACACATACAAGGCAAATCCTATTCTTCTAGAGGCCTCTTTTTTCCTTTAGACAAAAGAGAATTTAACCACCAAAATGACATCTTGCTGAAGAATCATGCCTTGGAAAAAGGACTCACATTGGAATTTAACTTCAATAGCATATGACTTTCCTCGAAAAACCTCTGGATAGAATTAAGGGACTCGATGCACTACATGCAGACAACATGGCACGCTGCTATGACATCCAAGAAATCTTGGGCTAGGCTATGATACCAACGCATTGGGGATAGGAACAATGATACCAACGCATTGGGATAAGAACAATATAAGCAGGTTTGTGTTGTGCATTAAAGAGCTGGTAGGAAACTAGAGTGTGAAAAGGACTAAGACAACAGATGCAGTGTAGTGTGGTGAACAATATTCAACATGTAGTATAGTAATAAATGTTGCGGGGCAGTACTGTGTGCAGATTGTATTTAAATCAGCTGATGTTTGCCTTTCACCCTGTGATGGGCGACACAAAACAAGAAAGAGGTCACCATTTGATAACCAATGACACTTGGAATAAATATGCTTTTAAAATTTATTTTTAGTAAAATAACCAAATATTAAAGTTAAAACTATAGTTTTTCAAAAAATTAATCACTTGACTCTTGAACTAATACTCTCCACCGAAAAATGAATATTAATAATAATAATAAACAAAGCAAAAGAACATGTACAAAATAGTAATAAAACAAAGCTATTAAAGGGAATTGTACACAATATTTAAAGAAAAACAGAAATGCACAAATTTCTATGGATTTGAATTAAAGTGATAGGTAATTAAAGAAAAAAATCCATAAAACCAATGAGGAGAAACCACCGAGAGATCGTATTATTGATAAAATTATGAGATTTATATAATCACATTTTAATGTGACATTGGTGAAGACCTAGACCACGCATGACTAAAAAATGAAGAATTTTTCTTGACCATCTACACAATCGAAGTTGAGCTGAGAGAATGGAGAAAAGCTCAATCTGATACAATAATAAGCAAAATGATTTCCTACGTGCAAAAATCACTATCAAAAACCAATATTTATGATGAAATAATAGAGATGATGAACACAAAATAAAAAATACCATCAAGAAGACATGAAACTCAACATCTATTCCCCCTCATCCTCTTGCACAAATTCAAGAGCCTCTTATTGTCAACAAACAACAGCAACATCCAACAAGCTAGAATGACTAAAAACGAAGTGGTATGGAAAGAACTCTTTTGATGACCGTATCCTTTGGGTGTGAATTTTCTTTATGTTCTTTTTATATTGTTTAATATTTTAAATTTGTGACAACTAATTAAACTAAAATGGTTTCTTAACCGTAATTGTTGGTTGATTAGGAGTTACTGTAACCAGTGGCAGTTCTTCCATTAATGTAACTTCTTGACTAAATGTATTTAAATGTATTTGGAGAGGAGCGAGGAGTATGAATGAGATGTGCAGATGATATGCCTGGTTGTAATCTTCATTGTTGAAAGGAATAAGACATCAATACTTTGCCGAGGTTGATGTTTCCCCAAATTGGGGTTTTACCACATTAAAAAATCCTGTGTAATATTTGAGTGCATTTTGTCCATTATTGTTTTTAATTAATGTTATATTCAAACTCAAATACCAACAAGTGGTACAGAGCTATCTGGTAGAGGAGGCGTAGACCTTAGTTCCTGCCTGTCGCTGACTGCTGGACTGTGGAGAAAGCCGATGAAGCAAAAAGATCCTGTGCTGGAAGTGAAGAGTTGTGCCTGTGAATTTTCTCATCTGCGAATCGTATAGAGACAGTAGCCGTGAATTGAATATTCTGTCTGCAGATGAATTGCTCACCGTTCTGCCTATGAATTTTCTCATCTGCGAATCGTATAGACACAGTAGCCGTGAATTGAAGATTCTGTTTGCATATGAATTGCTCATCGAGGCTTGGCCATGAAGAACCCTGAAGTGCTCACCGAGGCTGAAGCGTGACCTGGAGATCATGAAGCATGCCATTGCTAAACGTGAGGATTGGTGGTGAATATTGCTAAGCTTGCTGGTTGTAACGACGGTGAAGCAGTGGAGAATTCAGTCCCCGTGGACTACTGTAGACGTGAAGATTTGCAACTGGAATGAAATGAAAGATGGAAGCCGTATGGAGATAAGACAATAATAATAAAAATATTTTGAGAATTTTATTATTATTATTATTATTATTGGAAGTTTTTGGAATATATATTTATATATTTTTTGGAAGGCTGAAATTGGAAGTTTTTGAAATAAAAACGGTGGAAGTTTTTTGATATATATATTGAAAATTTTGAATTGAATTGAGGCTGAAAATTGATTGGATCATTAAATCTCTGGATTAGTATTTTGAAAGTCTGAAACTTAACATTGTAATGGCAAAAATGTCTAGTTCAAAATTTGAGATTGAAAAATTTAGCGGTAAGAATAACTTTGAGTTGTGGAAACTGAAGATGCGAGATTTGTTAGTTCAGCAAGGGTACAGAAGGCCTTAGATGGAAAAAGGAAAAGACCCGTAACTATGTCAGATGATGATTGGGAGGATTTGGATGCGAGAGCACTTAGCACAATTCGGTTATGTCTTGCAGATGATGTCTTGTTTAACATTGCTCCAGAAAAATCAGCAACAAGTTTGTGGAATAGATTAGAAAACCTGTATATGACCAAATCTGTAACAAATATAATTTATTTAAAAAGACATTTATATGGTATGAAGATGAAAGAAGGAACAAAGATTGCATATCACTTAAATGTATTTAATAATCTTATTTGCCAGTTGAATAGTATGGACGTTCACATTGAGGATGAATATAAGGCTGTAAATCTATTATGCACTTTACCTGAGTCTTGGGGTCATGTCGTATCTTCTATTAGTCTTAGTACATTTGACACTTTGGAATTTGACACTGTAATTGGAGCATTGTTGTCTGAGGAATTAAGAAATAAGGTTAATATTGAGTCCTCTACACCGGAAGCTTTGTATGTTAGAGGTCGGTCCAAAGAAAAAGGAGAAAATTCAAGAGGAACTTCTAGATCTAAGTCAAAGGGCAGAAAGAGCAAACTCAAATGTTGGTATTGCAATAAGACTGGTCATCTCAAGAAAGACTGTTGGAAAAGAAAAGAATCTAATGACTCCAAGTTTGAGGCAAATTCAGTTAAGTATGATTTAGGTATGATTGATGAGGTGTTATCCATTTGTAGTGTTTCGGGATATAATGAAGAATGGTTGTTAGATTCTGGTGCTTCGCACCATGTATGTCCTAATAAAGAATGGTTTTCTTCTTATCAAACAATTAATGATGGTTGTGTTCTTTTGGGAGATAATTCTCCATGTAAGACTCTTGGATTTGGAAATATAAAAATTAAAATGTTTGATGGAGTGATAAGAACACTTACAGATGTAAGGCATGTACCTGAGTTAAAGAAAAATTTAATCTCATTAGGAGTTTTGGATTCTAGTGGTCATAAGTTTACAGGTTTAAATGGAATACTAAAAGTATCTAAGGGTGCTTTAGTGGTCATGAAGGCACAAAGAGTAGGAAACCTTTACAAATTGATTGGAAAAACTCAAACTAATGATACAACATTAATATATGAAGGGGTGTCAGGATCCACTCAGTTATGGAATCAACGTCTTGGTCATATGAGTGAGAAAGGAATTCAAATATTGATGAATCGAAAACTACTTCCAAACTTAAAGACTTTGAATTTGATGTTTTGTAAACATTGTATATTTGGAAAACAGTGTAGACAAAAGTTCAATGCAGGGACTCATGTTAGTAAAGGTATTCTTGATTACATTCATTCGGATTTGTGGGGTCCATCCCCTACTATTTCTTATGGAAGAGCATCATATTACGTATTGTTTATAGATGATTTTTCAGGGAAAGTTTGGGTCTATATTTTGAAAAGGAAATCTGATGTGTTTGATACATTCAAACAATTTAAAGTTATGGTGGAGAAAAGAACAGGCAGGACAATTAAATGTTTGAGGACGGATAATGGAGGCGAGTTTACTTCTTTGGAGTTTGAGAAGTATTGCAAAGACAAAGGGATTGTAAGACATAAGACAAATGTTTACACTCCTTAGCAAAATGGCGTTGCAGAGCACATGAATAGGACTCTTCTAGAGAGAGCAAGGAGCATGCTCAGTAATGCTAATTTGAGTCAAGAGTTGCGGGCAGAAGCAGTTTCAACTGCTTGTTATCTAATAAATCGGTCACCTTCCATGGTGATAAATTGTAAAATTCTGGAAGAGGTATGGACTGGTAATCCTTGTTGTGATTATTCGAATTTAAATTTTTTGTTGTTGTGAAGCCTATGCTCTTACTCATAAAAATCAGCATTCTAAGTTAGATCCCAAGTCAAAGAAATGCATCTTTGTTGTCTATGGTGATGTAACAAAAGGATATAGGTTGTGGGATCCTACTGCTCGCAAAATTGTCATTAGCAGAGATGTAATTTTTGATGAATCTTCTCTGATTAAATCAGAAAATATAAAAGTTGATGTGGAATAGGAACAGGTACTATCAAAACAACTAGTTCAATTGGAGAACCAATTTTCGCATGACTCAAAGGAACAAGAAGAAGTTTCTGCTGAAAATGAAGTCATAGAAGATGTGGAAACCCCACAACCTACACCAAGAAGATTGACAAGGGAGAGAAATCCTCCTCAGAGGTATACTGATTTTGTCTCATCTATTGCTTTGTTTACTGATGATGGAGAACCTTCTTGTTTTCAGGAAGCCATTGATTGTGCTGAAAATGCTAAGTGGAAGATGGCAATGAAAGAAGAAATGGATTCTCTGGAGAAGAACGAGACATGGAATTTGGTTGAACTCCCTAAAGATAGGAAAGTGGTTGGGTGTAAGTGGGTCTTCAAATTGAAGAAAAGTGTTGACGGTAAGATTGAAAGATACAAAGCTCGATTGGTCGTGAAAGGGTATTCTCAGATGGAAGGTGTTGACTATCATGAGATTTTTTCATCTGTTGTCAAGCTTGTATCTATTCGCATTGTGTTAGCACTAGTTGCAGTGCTTGATTTGGAGTTAGACCAACTAGATGTTAAAACGACTTTTCTACAAGGAGATTTGGATGAGGAGATTTTTATGGAACAACCAGAGGGTTATGTGCAGCATCGTAAAGGAAAATTAGTTTGCAAGATCAGGAAATCATTGTATGGCCTAAAACAGTCACCCAGGCAATGGTACAAGAAGTTTGATTCTTTCATGGTGAGCCAAGGTTATACTAGAAGTGAGTATGATCATTGTTTGTACTTCAAAAAGTTAAATGACGTATTCATTATCTTAGTATTGTATGTTGATGATATGCTTATTATAAGTAAAAGTATGGGTGAAATCAGCAAGTTGAAGGCTCAGATGGCTAGGGCATTTGATATGAAGGATCTTGGAGCTGCAAAACAGATTTTGGGTATTGAAATACACAGAGACAGAAGAAATGGTAAGCTCAGTTTTTCACAGGAGAAGTATGTTGAAAAGATACTTGAAAGGTTCAGAATGAACAAGGTAAAACCTGTGAATGTTCCTTTGACTTCCCATTTTAAGCTTTCTTCATGTTTATGTCCTAGTAGTGATGAAGAAAAGGATTATATGTCTCATGTTCCATATGCCAATGCAGTAGGATGTTTGATGTATGCAATGGTGTGCACTAGACATGATATTTCACATGCAATAGGTGTTGTCAGTAAATACATGGCAAATCCAGGAAAGGAACATTGGAATGCAGTGAAATGGGTGCTTCGATACTTAAGAGGCACAAGTGACTATTGTGTCACTTTTAATCAAACCAGTGATTCAATATGCGGTTTTGTTGATTCAGATTTTGCAGGTGATTTGGACAAGAGAAGGTCTACTTCAGGTTATGTCTTTACTCTTGCAGGTGGACTATAAGTTGGATGTCAAAGCTTCAGGAAACAGTTGCTTTATCCACTACAGAGGCTGAGTACATTGCTGCCTCACATGCTTGCAAAGAGGAAATTTGGCTGAAAGGTCTACTTGGAGAAATTGGAAGGTTGCAGAACAGTGTGCCTATTTTCTGTGATAGCCAAAGTGCTATACAGTTGGCTACAAATCCTGTTTACCATAGTAAGACTAAACATATTGATGTAAAATATCATTCTGTAAGACAAGCCATTAGTGAAGGTGGAGTAGATCTGAAAAAAGTTCATACTAAGGAAAATTGTGCAGATATGTTTACAAAACCAGTAATATTAGAGAAGTTGCGTTGGTGTGTGGCTTCTCTTGGTTTAACAAAGAAGTGATGAATAGTCTCGGCAAAGTATTTGATGATTTGTTGTCAAAGTGGAGATTGTTAAATTTGTGACAACTAATTAAACTAAAATGGTTTCTTAACCGTAATTGTTGGTTGATTAGGAGTTACTGTAACCGGTGGCAGTTCTTCCGTTAATGTAACTTCTTGACTAAATGTATTTAAATGTATTTGGAGAGGATCGAGGAGTGTGAATGAGATGTTCGGATGACATGCTTGATTGTAATATTCATTATTGAAAGGAATAAGACATCAATACTTTGCCAAGGTGGATGTTTCCCCAAATTGGGGTTTTACCACGTTAAAAAATCCTGTGTAATATCTGAGTGCATTTTGTCCATTATTGTTTTGAATTAATGTTATACTCAGACTCAAATACCAACATAATATACAGTTCCAGTAGTTTAGGTGGTTTGAAGCAATTCTTGAATATGAATCTCAATAAGCCCTGGACACTTTCCAGGTGGAAAATCAAAGACTTCATTTGCAGAGGAGCCATGACATTCACCAATTTTATTTTAGTTAATTTTTAAGGCCTCTAGGCTGTAGATTTATTGTTGTTATCTCTACTAGTGACTCCAATAGGTAAGCCAAAGTTATCCACTGAAGAATGTCCTAATATCTTATTTTATTTGTTTTTATATCAACTTTGTAAGACAAGTCATCTAGTGCACGGGGATAACCACCTTACCGAAAGATTACCCAGAAGAGAAGTGTTAAAGTTCTCATAAATAGATTCTTGATTACAGACATTATCTTAGTGATTCTCATACAAGAAAATTAAAGTTGACAGCGTCATAAAAATATGTCCCGCTCACCTCTATCAGTTATGCATTCCAAACATCAAGAATTCATAGGTTCTCAATTGTTTTACAACAATATTTTCATTGAATTGTTTAGTGAAATCGACCTTTTATTTGCGATGCAAAAGATGATTAAGTGGTTTTGAAATTGTGTCATCTTATATAAGTTGCCACTATGATCTACAACATTGTAAGAGCATATACATTTAAGAGTCCAACATCAATAGTTTTTAATCTTGAAACAAACTCATCTAGCTCCTTATAAAAGACTCCAGGATATCTATTGTATTATGTTGCAAAATGATTAACTTGATACTTATGTATCTCAATAGTAACAAGAGAGTTAAATTCTTCTTCGATACTATGGTAACAACAAACTGCTATTTTTCTAGCATTTCTACAGAAGCAAATTGATCCCTCAAGAGGCGCCTCCCCTTCAACTCTTGCCTTTATTCATTGTTATTTTTGGGATCAAAGGTATCTCCCACATGACCCATGGTGGTAGAACAATATGTATTTTTATATCCAACACTTCTAAGTTGTCTCTACTGTGTTGTGCACAATTTAACTTGCTTGGTTGATGAGTGGGATTAGTGAGTTATTATGGCAAGCGACTTGTGTTTAAGACACAATACTCCGAGACTTTGACTTAATATATAAGATGTTGGGTGAACCTAGAACATGGAATCGACCAAAGGAGGAGGGTTGGAACAAATATTTATGTTTCTTTAAAAACAATTATATCCATTTGTAATAGACTTGAACTTATAACATGGAATTGACCCAAGGAGGGCTAGGCCAAACCCCTAATTTTTGCTAAAAATAATTATATCCATTTGTGATATAGACTTTCTTCTTTTTATTCTTTTTTTTTTTTATATTTTTTTAAGGGCATAATGACAAAATAAAACTTTTAATTTTTTCGACAAAATTCACGGAATTTACCATTGTGACATAAAGGACATGATGGGGAATAACAAGATTTAGGATCAACATGAGACAAGGGCATGGGAAACTTGAGACGAGTTAGTTGGATAGACACGAGAGGACTAGATCTATAGAGAAAACTTTAATCATGGAGGGAGACAAACAATTCTTTGAAAACCAAATGGTGTCAACGACAAATGTGATCAACAACTTGTTAGCAGCATTTCATGGGTTCATAATTACCACAATGGCAAGTTTAAATCAAAATGTCAATTCTTTATAACCATAACATCATTTCTTCAAGACTAGACTAGGTAAACAATGATACTTCTAACGTATGGTGTCTTACCATTTTATTACATTGAAGGCTCCTCTTCATCAACTACTTGAAATTGAGCCCACAAATTTACTGATGATCATTTATATAATACTTCAACCCTGATAGGCTCAAATAATAATTTCACCATCGATTCTTCAAGGTTGTTCATGGATCTAGGTGTCTTTATACTAGCACCCACATGAGGATGGATGTATGTATAAGACTGGTGCAACCTCCAACAAGACTTTAGAACATAGCATGGCATGTGTGCAACCTTCAACAATTGACTTACTTTCAATGGCCAGGTCTACAACATATCCATGGATTCTATGGTCAAGGATATCACCACAATAGATAAGCTCAACTCGATAGTCTTTATCTACAACCCTGAAAGCCTAATCACTATGAATGGTCCATGTGTGTATCAAGATCACATATAGGGATGGTTTTTGCAACTTTAATCCTTCGAATACAAGACTTATGGGTGTATACAGAGATAAACAATCTATTGGGTAACAATGCATGCCATAGATATGTTATCTAAATCACCTATAATCATAGAGAACATGGGTGCAATATAGCTGATATGACAATGCCTAAGATTAGCAAAATAACACCAAGAGCGGTTAACCCATATGAACTAGATCCATAGCTATAATATCCTTGTGATAGTAAAGAAAATTGAAGGGCTGTAACTTTTTTCAACTCATGATATGGTGTGTCCAAGAATACCTTTGAATAGTAAATGAAATGTGCCCCCCATTCCATCCATGTCCAATAAATCTTTTGACCTTGGGTTGAACCAATGAACCTTCTCCCTTGCCACTCCTGCCACCCAACCAAAAAAGGGAAGGTGATTAATCATAATTCCTAGTTGGTGCAATTTGTCAGCTCTTCCTAGTTGCAAACAATAATTCACAATAAAAATCTAAACTAAATCAACCATAAACTACATAAAATAACATTTCCACAACTATAATACAACATAAAGACAAACTTAAATAAACATAATCCATATCTAGTTTATTAATGGAAAGAAAAGTGAGTACATGAGCCTTTCTTAGCCATGGCATGCAAGGGAGATGTGGATCTTAATCCCTTAGCTTCTACTATGCTTTGGTAAGTCTTTAGGACTAAGAGAGGTGTTTACAAAACAAGAATACTACACATCCATTGACTCTCCAAAAATCCCTTTTGATCCAATTCCTAATGGAGGTGGGCACTAAATACTCCACTAACTTCTCTTACATACAAATTTTGTTTTCCCAATTCAACCCAATATTTTTCCATTATTACATCTACCTACTAAATTGATTTGGTTTAGACCATCATTTTGAGCAAAAAATGCACTTGGTTGTTGTTGGGCCTAGGGAAATATAGGCAGGATTCAGTTATAATTATACCCAAGTATGAAAAGAGACAGGTCACAAGATGGAAAAAGAGCTGTGACGGAAGCGACCATGGAAGGAAGGAAGGACAAGGTAGAAGAAGTATTAAGGAAGGAAGATGCGACAAATAAGGAACATAAGCAGACAAAGAAGAAAGAGTTACGGAAAGAAGCAGCCAAAGAGGAAGCTGCAACAACAGAAGAAGAGAGTTCGTGACAGAAGAGAAGCCACGACATAAGTAAAGGATGCGGCAAGGAAAGATGCGATGGAATAAACCATGTCAGAAGGCATGCAGTGGCGTAATGGCTGGAAAGCGACAGTTCGAAAAGATCATGGGTACGAGTTCTACTAGAGTTGGTGAAAGCCGCACGTATGAAGGCATCTTTGTAATTTGGGTCGTTAGTGCCTACTGACATGTATCGATAGAATAGGAAATACAACCTATTGGTTAACTGTATGAATTCGGATGAGAGTTACATGTAAGAGTTTACAAAAGAAGGAACCCAAGATGCATGTGGGTTAGATCCTAGTCATTTGGATTTGGGTCATGTATTAGCTTCTTTAAGTTGTGTTGTCTGTTAGTTCTCTAAGTTTGTTAAGTTGTAGAGAGGAGTCAAAGAATCTACATTTGAGTGCGCAAAAGTGTAGGAGATATTGAGTCGATCCAGACTATGTGCGTATTGACAGTAGAGTCATAGAGGAAGTTGATTCGATCCAGGCCGTGTGCGGATCATCAGTAGAGTTAAGTAGAGAAAGAATAACGAAAAAATACCAGAGAGCATGAGAGGAGAAATAAGTCTGTATAGATAAGGAAGAAAGACCTAGAATAGAGTCTGTAGCTTAGTGCACAAACAAAAGGGTGCCATATATTTCTCATGCTAGATGAAGTGCCTTTGTGGTTTTTCCCGGATGGGTTTCCATGTTAGATACCGTGTCGAATATATGAATGATGAATGTGTGTAAGTTACACACACACACACACACACACACACACATATATGTTGTGAATGAGTGTTTATGTATTTACTTACAAATGAGTTTATATGTATCTGTCACACTGTTATCATTGAACGTATCCATGCCTCATTGAGTTTATTGTTAAAGTACCATAAGAAGGATGAGTTGTGTCGCAACTTAACTGTGCATAACAAGTTTAAAGACCCCACCCACCAGCTTCGGTCGAGCGCTTTGATGGAATACCGAGGGACGAGAGATCCCCCACCCAATTGCAGAAACCTAGTTATGGCAGTTACCCATAGAAAGATATCTCGAGTGAGATTACTTCTGCGTCGTAGGTGCTGTCGACTGAGTCTCACTCTGTCGAGCCGATATCTTGGGATTTGTTGCGCGCAAAGGAGGGACTGAACTTGGGTCGAAGAGAGGAAACTCCAACAAATGGTTTTGTTTCCAAGATCGTGAATCATTTTGGTGAGGGATATGTTGTGGCATCCGATGAAGGATGAAATCCAAGACTGGGTGGATTTCAAAGAATTAGAGTTTGCACAAGAAGAGAGTAAAGGATCTCGATTGAATTCAACAAAGTGGTTGGGCTGATATCTTTACACGGATATTCACGAGATTTTCTTTTTCGAATTTCCTATTGTGTTGCATGAGTGCTTTTTGAAGTTGGAAACCCAACAAATAAATTTTCAAGGAGGAGAACCGATGCAGTGGAATCCTAAGTTGATTTAGCAGCTGAAGAGTGTTAGCGACCCTGTGTCGAGGGCTGTTGAATTCTGGGTAGACAGTATTTTGGAGGGATACATTATTGAGTTTGTTGTAGACACAATAACCTCATATAGTGAGTCCGAAAGGAATTTTTTCCAAGGACCACAAGGAAGATATTTATCATCTTTGACGACTTGGATAAATATGCTTGTATGTGGAAAAGGAATCCTACGACTGTGACAGTTGAAAACTGTTTGTAGAAGGTTGGATATGTTGTAGTATGACTAGAGGAGAAGATTATGAGCTTGTGTCGCACATGGACAAAGGTTCTTCTGAGGAAGAAGAAGAATATAAGTCGATATCCGAATGAGAAGAAGAATTAGAAGAATCAGGAGAAGACCCAAACCCTGAGCATGAGTACGATGTGGAATCAATAAAAATTCCATTAATACTAAATTATTCTATTTTCATTCTAAATGCAAAATTTTCAACACACGCATACATAAAAACATGTGTAAGTAAACATATGTTGTTTCTTTTTCCAAGAGATAAGAATTATATAACAATGTATCAATAATGTGCATATATTTCCCAACATGTTATTAAACATTAACATTCAAATCAGAACTCTAAATTGTTCTAAGATCACACTTATTTTATATTTTGTATTTATTTTTGAAACAAAAAATAATAAAAATTCTAAAACTCTAAACATGAAAAAAAGAGTCTAAAAAACCACCTAAACTTTGAAAGATATGCCAAAGACAAGTTAGAAAAATCTCGAGGGATTAAAGTTGGGAGTCTACAATGATGATTATGGGAAACTAAATGTAAATAATGATATATTGGTCATAGATCACTTTCAATAAGGTGCCAAAAGTGCAAGCATCACTCCAAAATGTTTCTACGTGTTTTTTTTCCCAGAAAAAAAATTCACAACCCGGATTGTTATTAACTCAAAGGCCATATTGTTCAATTGGCTACATATAAGTCTTGCAAAGATTTATTCATAGCATTAGATTCATACATATAGTCCACATGCATAGTAAATTTTGCTGAGAACATACAAAATAATCAAAATAAAAGTGTTAATCAAAACTGACAAATGAATTGTGATGTGTATAACTATTAGAATTTGAATGCCATTAAGATCTTCAAGCAGAGAGTTTTGATAATGTTGTAGCAATTGAATGGAGAGTGAACATAAAAACTAAGCAAAACAAACCACACAGGAAACAGACAAGTATTGCTTAGGAATTTACAATATATTCATCATAATAAATCCAATGTACAATAGGCTACAAATAGGGAGAATTCAAATGCATTAGGTAGCAATTCGAATCTACCAAGTGGATCTAACTGTATCTAATTGAATCTCTAACTCATGGTCTCTCAATCAATATTGGATTCCAACATATAAACTCCCTAATGTCCAATAACTCAATCAATCAGTGTAAGCTAGTTAACTCAGTGCAACTGAGTGTGGTAGGTAGGAAAAATGCTCCTCCCCATGTAGTCATGCATTAGCCATGCATTACTAGCGCTAGCTAACTGATTGTGAAGTAACTGACAAGATATGAGTCCAAAGATCAACTCCCTGATGTCCAACAACTCAATCAATCAGTTATAGCTAGTTAACTCAGTGCAACTGAGTGTGGTAGGTAGGAAAAGCGCTCCTCCCCATGCATCCATGCATTATCCATGCATTGCTAGTGCTAGCTAACTGATTGTGAAGTAACTGAATGTAACTAGGGGATAACTAAGACTAACTAGTTCCAACTCCGCTTAACTGATGGAGGTTGGTGTCAGGACTCCCAGTTGCTCCTAAAATGTAGGGATTGATCTAGGAGGCGCCCAAACTGATGCATGCACATGCAGTAGGTGGCATTCAACCTCTAGCAGTGTTCCCCACACTCTAGTAACTGATCTAGGTCGCCCCATTAGGACAAGTGGACCCAAATAATGAATTAAGATTCCTAAGTTAGGAAAATATAATCTAATAGACAGTATGGTCAAGGGAGGATTAATAATCCTAACAATAACAACACTCCAAATAATACTATACTTTATTCTAGGTTTGATATTCAAAATCTTCTTCAATTATAAATGGTAATTACCTACTTGCATAAATAGAAACTACATCTAATAAAGACTTCACAAACTTAAATCAATTGATATCATTTCATATTTTTGGGGGTGAGAGATCTTCTTATTATTAATAGAATAAGACATACTAATTTTTCTTGCTATGGAACTGACCTCCTCTACTAGGTAGGATTTCCTTCTCACTAAATTCTTATTAGCTTCCAACCTAATAATTGCATCAAGGTTCTCATGGATATCGATGAGCAAGGAGGATGCTCAATTTCTAACCCTAACTATACAAGATGAGAATTTAACGTCAGAAATCTACAAAAAGAATGAAGATAATTTCCCCTCATGTCCACCTCCTATTTAGACAGGAAAAAGTGGTTTTGTAGATAGTACTTTTTTTGATAGGTCTTGAACTTGATCCATAAAAGTGGAACCATCATACTCAACCCACTCAAACATTGAATAATAAGTGGTTATGTATATCTTCCTTGTTTTTCAGGTTGATCACTAGTTTTACGACATTAAGGGTGATCAAGGCTCATGATTGGGTTAAACTATTTAGTGTAACATGTGGATTATAAGTTGTGTATAAATTATTGTGTTGATATTATGTGAAATATTAATTGTAGTGATTTAAATAACAATTGATTATTGAATTGTATCAATAATTAATAATTAGCTATTATAATTTATAACAAGTATTACTTATTAAATCTCATTGGGTTAGCTCAAGTGGTTGAGAGCTGTATACGCTAGCAAAAGGTCTCGGGGTCAAATCCTCGGGTCGCTATGTAGGGGCCTCACTCGATGTCCTCACTGGGTTAGTCCCCGCAATCAGGGCTGACGGTTTACCTTGAGTACCATCTTAAAAAAATGGGGAAGTACATGAGGGTTTCCCGAGTGATGTTCCAACTTAAAAAAAATAATTAAAAAAACAATTATTATTTATTAATTTAATAATTATGGATTATCCTCATTATTTAGAAAAAATAAAATAATATTTCTCCCAACCCTCATAAACTAGATAGCTTTCTCCTTAACTTCTCCATCTCAATAACACCAATTAAAATCATTATGTCCATGACGGAGGACATATATGAATTGCGCAACGCTCTGATAGGGATAATTTTTTTTTTTTACATTTGCTATAGTTAAGACAAGAGAGTTAACGAGGTAAGGTAACTCATGCACACGTAAAATAGTTATTCTCAAGGCAATACTAACTCATGCACAAAGATTTAGTTGTCTTGAAATTATTTATTTAAAATATGAGGATGTGTGAATGCGAATTGAAATTGAAGTTCCATGTATATTTTTCACCTAAAAGAAACTTATCTTGATATTCAACAATTTGATGTATATTTATATAAGTGTATTTTACAATCTAGCCAATTTAAATTTGAGATGACATGTGATTGTTTTTATAATTGACACATCTCATCTAGTTTGGGCTGTAGAAAGGGCCTCTCCACAGTGAAATTGTTTAGGTTTGAATTCAATGCAATTTTGAATTGAAATCCGATATATATTTTTTTCCACATACAAAAAAATCATAAACTTCTATTTATAATAAAAGGTTACATTCTTCGGATGAAACAATACTATTCAACACTGTCCATTACTATATAAAAAAAAAACATTAAATGTTTCTTCAAAGTTCTATAAAAAATCTTCATCTAAGAAGAGTCAATCTAGAAGCATAAATCCATAAATATACATGCTCCAAATAGCAGATCGAAAATCTGCACAGAGTTTCAGAGAAAATGGCCTAAAAGACCATAAACAAATCTTACCAAATATCTGTATTGACAACTACCTATCAAACCTTTAACCAAAAGAATAGCATGAAATATATCCAAGTTTAATAACCAAAATAAAGCCTTGAAAAGACATCAAGTCTTTACCAAATATATGTATTGACAACTACCCATCAATCCTTTAATCAAAAAGCACACCATGCCGTATCTCAAAGCTTAAAGTGGCAAAATGGACTTAGAACTTTCAAAAAGTTTGAATTCAGAATATGCCAAAACCCCTCCTGCATAAGAGTGTTAGCTTTAGCTAAATCATCATCCAAAGCATTCCTTTCTTTGTAAATATGCTTAAAATCCAGAAATTCCAATATCTTGGAATATCTAATAACCTCATTCAACAAAGGAGACAACTATAGATTGTGAATTCTATTCAGTCTAGTAATCCAGTTAATGATGACATGTGAATCACCAAAAACCTATATTTTTTTAGATGCAAATCCAATGCCAACCTGAGTAGCAGTTTTAAACAATAAAGTTTAGCAACATTATTAGTGCCTAAACCAAGACCAGCTTTAAACTTAAAATAGTACACATCAGAAAAGTAAATAAGTCCTCCGACACCATAAGTTAATGGAACCCCAACAACAGAGCCATCGAAAAAACCCCAAGGGAAATATTTATCAATAGATTCCTCAACAACCATTTTGGTTTTGATAAAAATGTGATCCTATGGAATAGACCGCATGATCCCCAAACTTTGAAGAGAGACTTGTAAAGGCAATAAAAGTTGATCCTCAAAACAACAGAGATTTCTAGCCTTCCAGATAAACCAAAAAACAATTATAGGAAGAGATCTAATACCCTTCAAATCCTCATTGGAACACCGGTTTTTAAGACACTGCTCCACAAAATCTCCCACCCATAAATTTTTTAGATGAAGCTTGGATTCAATCTCATACTAAACAGTTTTAGTATAAATACAATCCACTCCCAAATGGACATTGGTTTCACCCGCCTCCTTACATAAGTAGCATCTACTAGACCCTTCCCTACCCTTTATGCATAAGATATCCCAAGTTAAAGCTTTGTTAAAGAGTAAAAACCACATAAAAACTTTAGACTTAAATGGGCATTTTAATTGAAATTTGATATATATTTATTTAAACATATTTTACAATTTAGTCAATTTAAATTTGGCCTCAACAATGTGCTTGGTTTTAAATAATAATAATAATAATAATAATAATAATAATAACACTTATTTTTTTGGAGCTGACATATAGATGTTATAGACTTACACATCTCACCCACTTAGGTTGTAGAAAACACCTCTCAACACAATAATAAAATACATTATATAATCATTTCTTTATAAAAACTATTTTATTTATGATCCATTATATGTTAAATAAAAGACATTTAATCATTTATTCTTGTATACAAATATTTGCATCATCTCAAAAGAGGAAGTCACGATTGAGTCATTATAATATTTTGAAACTATGATTTTTCTATACGTCTGTTGGGGCCTGGAAATTCGTAGGCAACAACAGCAAGGGATTCTCCCCAGTCAACGTTCCCAACTAGCCCGTGACTGTTTGGTGTACGGAATCCGTTCGGTTTGTGGTCCGGCTATTGTAGGTCAAGTAACAAAAATAAAAGGTTTTACTGGTTGCGGCCTGGTCCACCGTGTATATTTTTGTGTTTTAGTTTTAAGTATGACATGCAAGTGCCTATCTAATATGCAAATTGATTAAGAATGCAAGGAGTGGTCACAATGTGATGCGCAGGTTCTTACCTCTCGTCTTAGACTCTCTTGCATCTAAATCACACATAACAAGAAATTAAAACTAACTACCCAACCTATCCCTAGGGAGCAAGATTATCGTTTATTAATGAGTAATGTATTTGTACATGCATTATGAAAAGTTACAGATAGCTGATACTTCTTTCAAAACACATGAACAATTAAAGATATTTGAACAACCAGATAGCCAATTGTTTATGAACAACATTCATTACTCATAGTGGAAATTTTCATAAAATAAACCAAAGAACGCTCATACAAGAACATAGGTTCAAAGAGTTAGAACGATCTCACAATTAATGGACACAAAGCTGAAAACGAAATAGTTCCTCTTCAACAAATCCATAGCACAACATTTGAACATTCCACCAAGCTTTCTCCAGCAAGCAAATTGTAATTATCTATTGCAAAAGGAAATAGTTCTTCTTACAATATGTCTTCACCAATCTAACTGGGAAAAAGCCTCCATTCCCTCTAACTCTCCTATAATTATACTACAAGCAAACTCTTGGGATGCCCCTCGGTGACCTTTGAGCTCCTCCACCATTTAATCTCACAATTTTGTCCTTTTGCGAGTGCTCATGATTCATGCAAACGTTACATTTCAGATTTATGATTTAAGAGCATTTTTATGAAAAAGGGACCAGCTTAGAAACTGCCGAACTTTTCCAAGCCTGGGCCTCTATTTATTTTTCTCATTAATTCGTTGATCTCTTGCTAGATCCTGTTGAGCTTAAACCCGACTTTCTTCTTCTTTTCTCTATTTCTGCTTCTTTAGTTTTCTTTTCTTCAGCCGACTCCCTTCTGCTTTGTCGTTTAGATACGTCTTCTCCGCAACAGCGATCATCAAACTGGATTTGGACATTCTTCTAAATCCATCTGCAATTAAAACGAGAAATACAACGTTAAGGCAGACTGCATTTGAAACATCTAACTTCGATAAATGTAAACTAATAAGAATCATCATCAAAATGAGGCCCTGTACTGCGCTCTCATCGCGAAAACCTTAAAGTGATAGAATATGAAACCTCCGCCACCCAAAAGACAGGGTAAAACACACACAGAATAGGTGGGAAAACCCTCATTGGCGGGAAAAAAAATCACTAAAGCATCGGCAGGATAGTTTAAATAACAGCCACGACGGCGGGCTTCAGACAGACAACGAGTTCCACGAGACCACTAAGCCTATCGACGAAAACCACAACAAAACATCGGCGAGTGGAGCAGTTATATGTCAGATATTTAGTTCGTTTGGGAGTCGCAATGTCGGAAGGTGGATGGACAATGGACTCCACAACAAAATGAAAACGTTGGTGAAGGTCAGGACAAACCATTGGCGAATGGAAAAGCAACATCGGGCGATTAGTTCCTTGAGGAGTCGCAACGGCGGGTAACAATCAAACTACGGCTTCTGCAAACAATGAAAACTTTGACGATCATAAACTTTTAAGACTACAGATCGGGAAAAATAAAATAAGGATCTCCGCAACATCGGTAAGATAAACAACAAGGTTTCTAAAACGGCAGCTGCATAGAGAAATATGGCCGCGATTCATGTTTAATTGACCTTCGAAAAACCAAAAAAAATGTTAAGTTTTGAAAGACTTCGATGGTGCAGTGATAGAAGTAGTTTGTTTCTTCTCCGACACCGTGGCTGCAAAAAGAAATAAAACTTTGATTCGAACAGAAATGAACTTTCGATAGCACTGAAAGAAATCATTCAGATCAGAGGACAACACTTTCAGATCGAATTTTAAACTCCACGACCCAAAGCATTTGCAGACACAACAATTTTTCAAAAAGCACAATCCAACTGTAGCAGATGAAAAAAAAACAGAGCTCATGAATCCACACACTCCCAGGCAAGATAAAATAAAAAGGAGGGTCCAAAATTTCAAAAAATTTGGGAAAACAGTTGCAGCTGCAACAATTGGCGACTACCTAGTGAACCTAGATCTCTGGACAATTTATTCCTTAAGTAACAGACTGTTTAAAAACCAATATGTTGAATTCTTCTAGATGTCTGGATTTCCCAAACGACAAATATATGTACTTTCAATCATTGATGATAGTCCAATTTAGAAGAATGGAAACCAAGATCTCCAAGTCAGATAACTCTTTTGAGGCCAGGAAGATGAGTTTCATTTATTACCTCTGTCTTTAGGTATCTTCCAGCTTGGACACCATAGGATTGTAACATATGGTAAACACAAATATTCATTTGTTCCTCATTCCCATGCCATTTTGCACTTTTTGTGCTTTTGGAGTTTTTGTCCTTTCTTGAGTCCTCCTGCATGCCTTTCTTTCTGAATTTTTATTCAGGCTCCTCTATCCATAGTGTCTTTTTGTGTGAGAGATATATTTAACTTTCAACTCACGGACGGAGAAGAACTTTGGCAATTTTGTACTCATATAGTTCAGTGCTTTGTTTTGATACATATTGCTTTGTTAGGAGCTTTTGACTCTTATTTTCCTTTTGGCATTCAATTCTTGGCATGGGATCACTTATATATAATATACTGTGTACCTTGCTTCCTTTCCATGGGCCTTTTGCTGTCACTCCCTAGGACATTTTTAAATGTGAGATGGATGGAGCCTCGAAAGAGTATTCTAGACTTTTGATCCTGAGTTATTTTACAAGGATTAAGTAGGACTTCAATGTGTTCATAGCCATTTAGGAAAACTATTAAACTAGAAGAAATTCTTTCAGATAAAACAATAGTAAACAGTCTTATAATCAAGGATTTTAGTTAATCCAGAATTCTGATGCTCTCAATGCAACCAAAAGTTTGCCTTTTTTATTAAAATCAACCAAAAGCTAACTAAAACCAACAGAAATAAAATAAATCAAACATAAACCAACAAAGCAAATTATTTATGTACAAAGCAAAAGAACAAAACAAAAACTCAGGAAAAATAAGGTTTGAGAACTAAACCATTTATTGGTAAGTTCTCTTCCCACCCCTGTAAATCTTACAATTTATAGGTTGAGGGGCCAAGTTTTGCCGCAATCTGGAAAGGGCCTACCCATAACTGTTGAAATTTCGTGTGTTTTCCTTTCTCATCATGGGCGTGGTCCCATTTGAGAACCAAATCTCCCACCTCGAATTCTTTTGTTCCAGCTTTGTGTTTATCAAACCATCTCTTTACTACCTCCTGTTGTTGTTTGAAACATTCTCTGGCCTTGGATCTAGATTCCTCTGCCTTCAAAAGATTATGTATCCTTATCTGTAAGACTTCATTATCTGATCCTCTGGATTCCTGAGCTATTATGGAAGAGGGTAGCATGATATTGGGGGGTAGAATGGCTTCTTTTCCATAAACAAGGGTATACGGGGACACACCTAACGAAGTCTTGGGGGTGACCCTATTGGCCCAAAGAGCATTAGGTAATGATGAGTGCCAACTCCTCTGATTTTCTATCATCATCTTTTTTAAAATCCTAATCATATTCTTGTTCGTAGATTTATCCAAACCATTTCCCTGTGGATAGTAATTTGCAGAGTAATGCAACTTAATTCCTTTCTCATGAGCAAATGCAGTTAATCTAATAGAGGAAAAGTAAGTAGCATTATCGAAAACTAAAGAAATTGGAACTCCAAACCTGGTCATAATATGATCTTGCAAGAAGTCCATGACCACATCTTCATTTAATTTACGCAACGGAATGGCCTCGACCCAACGAGTGAAGTAGTTGGTTGCCATCAGAATATATTTGTGTTGCAAGGAGGAATTTGGATTTATCTCTCCGATTATGTCCATCCCCCACTACTCAAAAGGTTATGTTATCATTACAGGCTTTAATGGTCCTGCTGCTTTAACTTGTCTTCCACCACACCTTTGACAAATGTCGCACTTTCTGACATGGGCGTGTGCATCTTTGAATAGTGTGGGCCAATAGTATCCGACTCTAAGAATTTTATGAGCTGTAGTATCTCCAGAGAAATGTCCTCCAGCAGGCCCATCATGTAAATCTATCATGACCTTCTTCGCATCTTCTTTCTCTAAGCATCTAAGAAGAACTCCATCATAATTCTTTCTGAATAATATTCCTTCAATAATATGATAGGAGGCTGATTTAAGACGCAGTGCTCTTCTTTGCTTAGAATTCCAATGTTCCGGCAACAATCCCATTTGAAGGTAATGCACAAGGTCTCGATACCAGGAGTCCGGAGCTATGAAAAGAGGACATACATCCATCAAATGTAATTCAGCTTCGTCTTCCCAGTCATGTTCCTCATTGTCTTTACTTTCCGTCATCAGTTTGCACAATCTTTGCCCTTTAACTATGGAGGCTGGCTTGAATTCAAGGTCATACTCCTATAGAGCTGTTACCCAGTTGCCTCTTCTTTCTCCTAACTCTTTTTGTACGAAAAGAGACCTCACAGCTGGGTGTGGAACGATTACCTTTGTCTGGTTCTTAAGTATGTATGGCCTGAATTGTTTTACCGCTTTGAACACGACATAAGCTTGTTTATCCATAGCTGGGTAATTCAATTCAGCCCCTTGCAGCCAGGTGCTCATAAATGATATGGGGAACTCATCTCCTCCATCTTCCTTCTGAGTAAGCACAACTGCTAGTGAATCATCGGATGCGAAAGTGTACAAAATAAAATCTTTCTCAAAATTCGGACTTTTGAGGGAGTGTGCGTGCGCAACAACTGTCTTTATTTTATTAAATGCATTCTTCTCTACATCAGTCCACTTGAATTGTACACTTTGCTTTACCATTTGCTGCAAAAGTTTAACAACTTGAGCGAAATCTGGCACAAACCTTCACACGAAATTTATTCACCCCATAAATGATTGCATGCCCTTTTTATTATGGGGTAAGGGAATATGTTCGATGGCTTTGATCCTTTCTGGGTCTATGGAGATTCCCTTCTTAGAAACCACATGACCCAACAACTTACCTTCTGTGACAGAAAACACACACTTGTTGGGGTTTAGTGAGATACCATATTTTCAGGAGCGTTCAAAAATCTGCTTTAGATGAAATCCGTGTTCCTCTCTTTTCTTTGAGAATATCGTGATGTCATCGAGGTATACTACAGCACTGCGGCCAATCAGACTACGGAAAGCTATGTCCATAGCCCTTTGGAAAGTAGCTCCAACGTTTATGAGTCCAAAGGGCATCCTTCTGTAAGCAAAAGTTCCCCACCTGGTTCTGAATGTCGTTTTAAGTCTGTCTTCTTCAACTACTAATACTTGATTGTAGCTTGAGAATCCATCTAATAAAGAGAATAGTTCAGAACCCGAAACCATTTGCAATATCTGTTCCATGGGTGGGATAGGATAATTGTCTTTATTTGAAGCGCAATTTAAGTTTCTAAAATCCACACATAGCCTAATTTCTTCGTTTTTCTTCCTTACCGGTACTAGATTTGAAATCCATTCCGAGTGTCTAACCTTGAAGATAATTCTAGCATCCAATAGTTTCTTAACTTCATTCTGGATTAAAGGTTCTAATTTTGGATGCATTTTCCTTAAAGGCTGCTGATAAGGTTTGATTCTAGATCTGATGGGGATAACATGTTGGATTATATTGGTGTCATATGTCTTCAGCTCTTCATACGTCCATGCAAAAAAATCTTTGTATTGTTTGAAAAGACTGATAAACTTATTCCTTTCACCTGGGGAGAAACACTTTCCCAAATTCACATATTTAGGCTCGATTTCAGTCCCCAAATTAATCAACTCGAACTGTAGAGATGAGCTATGAGTCTTCACATTCACTGGCCTTCTGAATTTCTCATTTAGATCAAACATTCACTCTAAAGTCTTGACTCCTTTAGGAATAAAATTATCGAATTTTAGCTCAGCTTGATGTTCTTCATCATCAATAATCGCCCCTTTGAAGGTTTCGTCATTTGTCAGGCATTCTAGAATCTGCTGATCATTATCAAACACTCGTAGATTTGTGATCATATCTAGAACCGAAGGCCTGAAAAGCAATTCAACAGAGCACCGATTATTAGAGGGCACAAGCCTCGCAGCTGAGGTGGCCAATAAGTCAGCTACTGCATTCTTAAGCCTAGGAATCGATAAAATGTTAAATGCATGAAAATATTTAAGCAAATCCCATACTTCATTTTGATAAGCTTTTAAATGAGGAGAAATGCAATGTATTTCATTTCGAATTTGTTTTACAATTATTTCAGAGTCCCCAAACACTTTCAGATTTTTTACCTTTAATTCGATTGCTTTTCTTAGTCCCTGAACTAGTGCTTCATATTCAGCTGTGTTATTGGTGCATTCAAACTCTAACCTACATGAAAGAAAATGTTTATTTTTCTTAGGGTCAATCAGGACATAGCCGGCTCCTGACCCCTCTAAAGTTTTAGAACCATCAAAGAAAAGCGTCAAAAAATCGCTAACCGCTACTGTGCGAGAATTTACATCTACATCTACAGCTAAGTCTACTATTTTACAATCAATTTCATCAGCCTGTGAGAAACGAAGGAGATCAGGCTGAGCGTCTGATGTATCGCTGGCTTCTTTCGCTTGATAGTTTCCTGGTTCTAGCTCAATAAAGTAATTTCCCAAAACATAATCCACTAGTTCATTTTTACCTTCGAACTGAGTAACATTGTGTTTCATGTGGGGCTCCCTCAAAACTTTAATTTGATTTGGGATTCCTTTATATGGGAGCCACATATGTGACCAGTCCGAGGCAAAATATTCGTTCAGCTTTACCGACCAATCTCTGCTCAAAACAAGTCCATAAGCTTCCGGTATGTCAGCCACCACAATATCAATGAATTGACATACCTTATCATTTGAAGATAAGCGAACAAGAACATCCTCCATTTCCCCAATTACCTTCACATTCGTTCTATACAAATGAACGACCCTCTAGGTAGATGGTTTAGGTTGCCCATTTATCTTTTTGCAGACCGATAGTGGCATGACGTTGACTGATGCCTCCGAGTCTACTAGGCAGTTATGCACGTTGTGGTTGAAAATTTCAAAAGTGAGGAGAAAAGGTGGAGACTTGCATTTAGGCTTACCTCCCACACTTGCTTCACCAATTTCTTCTTCTTGGGGCTGATTGTCAGTAGGCAGCCTCTCCTCTGATATTTCAAGTGCTTTCAATAGCTTTTCTTTTTGCTGCGGTACATTGCACATTTCAAATAACGAGATGTTTGCCCTTACCTTTTTGATATCCTCCACAATGTCATAATCCATCTTATGTTCCGTGAGATTCGGTTTAACATTATTTATCTTTTCTTCATTAGGCTTAGTAGGCATGTTGATTTGTCTAGGATTTTGACTGGTGATGGTAAATTCCGGAATTTTATTAACTAAGGAGTTGTTTTGAAATTTCTTAACATTCTTTTGAAGTCTCTTAATCTTCGGGAGCATAAGATTGTTTTCCTTAATCAACCCCTAGCTTCTCGTCGTTATATTTGTTTCCAAGATGTCTTCATATCTCAGATCCTTTTCTTCCTCGGCGTCAAACAACGATACACAGTCCCATAAAACCATGGCCTCATCCTCCTATTTTTTTGTTGATTTATTGTTGTCTTTCCCTTCCTCATCATTATCCTCAGTTAATTTAGAATCCAACAACTGATTCATAACCAAAGTCATCGAATTTATCCATTGAGGACAATTCTTTTCAGAATGTGGTTGTTGGTGAAAAGTGCAAAAGTTATCCATCCCTACCTCAGTTAAGTTCATAGATGCAGGGCTGTGCGGAGGGGGTTGGGATTGATTGTTGTCTTCCCTTTACCATTAATAAGGCTTATAGAACTTTTGGGCCTCCTTTTCCTTTTCCAAGTCTATGATTCTGTTAGAGAGCTTCTGCATCATCTTTGCCATTCCTTCGAAATCTGGTGATTGCTCCTCTTTAGGCTTAGTAAATAACAAAGCTTTCCTCCCAACATTTTTTTCTCCTGACCATTCAGGATAATCTTCGATGCTTTCTTTTTCAGCCTCTACTCTCTCCGCTTCTTCATAGGTCTTTGCCAGCATCGGTTTGGCTTTCATTTTGGCAAACATGGCCAACTCGGGTCCTAGAGCTGAGGTATAATACTCAATCAGAACTTTATCCAAGGGTTTGTCAGCTTTAGAAAAATTCTTAAGATAGGCTGCGAATCTTTGGGTAAAACTATGCACCTTCTCTTTTCTTTCTTTCTTTAAGGCGCACAGTCCTTTCATGAGAGCCGCATGAGTTTTTTGGGTTGCATACTTACTTCTAAAAATCCTTTCAAAGGTATCCCAATCTGGGATAGAGTTTGCAGGAAAACCGAAATACCATGATGCTGCTGCTCCTTTAAGGGTGTGTGGAAAAAGTATACAAACTACATCCTCATGTTCCCTAGCCCTTAATCCTTTTATTGCCAAATAGAAACTTTGCAAATGGTCATATACTAACATCTTCTCATTTGGATCAAACTTGGGCAACATCTTTTCAAAATCTTGAGGTAAATCATGCAACGGAGGTGTCAGGTTTAGAGGTGATCTAGCCTTCCAAGCAGGTGGTGGATTCGGTGGGTTGGGTCGCTGATTTGCGTTTACGCCTGCCATGAGTCTGGGTGGAGAATGAGGTGGTGAATGAACATGGGTATTAACAGGTGAACCGTAAGGTGTATTTGGGCCCACTTGATTCAAAGGCTAAACAATTTCCTGTAATGTTGTTTCTACCAGTTCTTCCAAATCTCCAACCAACATTGAGTATTCCAATACAGGACGGTATTTCTTCTTATATTCTCTTCTGGGTAAGTCAGGGATAATCGGTAATCCTCCAGTCTTCTTCACATATGCCCTAGTATGTCTTCTCAGATCATTAACTACCTCGTTATCGACATAATACAAGTGCTCTTTACCCTTCTCTTCAGGAATTGGATTGGGAAACAAACTGTTTTCTGAGCTGCCACCGGTGGAATAATCTCAAGAAAACGGGTTTCCTCGGCCAACCATGCACTGGCGGCCCTCCTTCTAGCGCCAAAACTGTTGAGGCCTGGAAATTCGTAGGCAACAACAACAAGAGATTCTCCCCAGTCAACGTTCCCAACTAGCCCATGACTGTTTGGTGTAGGGAATCCGTCCGGTTTGCGGTCCGGCTACCGTAGGTCAAGTAACAAAAATAAAAGGTTTTATCGGTTGCCCCTTGGTCCACCGTGTATATTTTGGTGTTTTAGTTTTAAGTATGACATGCAAGTGCCTATCCAATATGTAGATTGATTAAGAATGCAAGGGGTGGTCACAATGTGATGCACAGGTTCTTACCTCTCGTCTTAGACTCTCTTGCATGTAAATCACACACAACAAGAAATTAAAACTAACTACCTAACCTATCCCTAGGGAGCAATATTATCGTTTATTAATGAGTAATGTATTTGTACATGCCTTATGAAAAGTTACAGATAGCTGATACTTCTTTCAAAACACATGAACAATTAAAGATATTTGAACAACCAGATAGCCAATTGTTTATGAACAACATTAATTACTCAGAGTGGAAATTTTCATAAAATAAATTAGATAATGCTCATACAAGAACATAGGTTCAAAGAGTTAGAACAATCTCACAGTTAATGGACACAAAGCTGAAAACAAAATAGTTCCTCTTCAACAAATCCATAGCACAACATTTGAACATTCCACCAAGCTTTCTCCAACAGGCAAACTGTAATTATCTATTGCAAAAGGAAATAGTTCTTCTTACAATATGTATTCACCAATCTAACTAGGAAAAATCCCCCATTCCCTCTAACTCTCCTATACTTATACTACAAGCAAACTCTTGGGATGCCCCTCGGTGACCTTTGACCTCCTCCACCGTTTAATCTCACAATTTTGTCCTTTTGCGCGTGCTCATGATTCATGCAAACGTTACATTTCAGATTTATGATTTAAGAGCATTTTTATAAAGAAGGGACCAGCTTTGTAACTGCCGAACTTTTCCAAGCGTGGGCCTCTATTTATTTTGCTCATTAATTCGTTGGTCTCCTGCTAGATCCTGTTGAGCTTAAACCCGACTTTCTTCTTCTTTTCTCTATTTTTGCTTCTTTAGTTTTCTTTTCTTCAGCTGGCTCCCTTCTGCTTTGTCCTTTAGATACGTCTTCTCCGCAACAGCGATCATCAAACTAGATCTGGAAATTATTCTAAATCCATCTGCAGTTAAAACGAGAAATACAACATTAAGACGGACTGCATTTGAAACATCTAACTTCGATAAATGTAAACTAATAAGAATCATCATCAAAATAAGGCCTTGTATTGCGCTCTCGTCGCGAAAACCTTAAAGTGATAGAATATGAAACCTCCGCCACCCAAAAGAAAGGGTAAAACACACACAGAACAAGCGGGAAAACCCTCACCGACGGGAAAAAAAATCACTAAAGCATCGGCAGGATAATTTAAATAACAGCTGCGATGGCGGGCTTCAGACAAACAACGAGTTCCACGAGACCACTAAGCCTATCGACGAAAACCACAAGAAAACATCGACGAGTGGAGCAGTTATATGGCGGATATTTAGTTCGTTTGGGAGCCGCAACGACGAAAGGTGGATGAACAATGGACTCCGCAGCAAAAAGAAAACGTTGGTGAAAGTCAGGACAAACCATTAGCGAACGAAAAAGCAGCGTTCGGTGATTAGTTCCTTGAGGAGCCGCAACGACGGGTAACAATCAAACTACGGCTTCCACAAACAATGAAAACTTCGACGATCGAAAACTTTTAAGACTACAGATTGGCAAAAATAAAATAAGGATCTCTGCAACATCGGTAAGATAAACAACAAGGTTTCCAAAATGGCGGCTGCATAGAGAATTATGGCCGCGATTCATGTTCAATTGACCTCCGAAAAACCAAAAAAAATGTTAAGTTTTGAAAGTCTTCGGCGGTGCAGCGATAGAAGTAGTTTGTTTCTTCTCTGACATCGCGGCTGCAAAAAGAACTAAAACTTTGATTCGAACAGAAATGGACTTTCGATAGCACTGAAAGAAATCATTCAGATTAGAGCACAACACTTTCAGATGGAACTTTAAACTCCACGACCCAAAGCATTTGTAGACACAACAATTTTTCAAAAAGCACAATCCAATTGTAGCAGATGAAAAACAAAATAGAGCTCATGAATCCACACACTCCCAGGAAAGATAAAATAAGAAGGAGGGTCCAAAAAATATGGGAAAACAGTTGCAGCTGCAACAACATCCCATTATAAAGTTTACTTTTCCCCATACATGGGTGTGTAGAATTTTGTGTACTTTATACAGTGAAGTACTTTATTTTGTTTGGTTTCCTTCTTTAGATTATTCTTCATGTTTTAAATAAATTTTATTTTAAAATAAATCTTTATTATTATATTATATGAATACTTAATTTTGTGGTATTTCAATTAATTCTTAGTAATTAAAAAATTAACATAAACATATGTTAATATAATACCATATAAATTTGCTATAATAAACAAATAATATGGTAATAGAAATATATCAAAACCACATTTTATGTTTGTATTAAAGTTAATGCATTTTCAGTATGATGGTTGTTAACTTTTCATACTCAATATTATAAAACGAAGAAGAAAAAACATAATTGACCAATTACATATACCCATAATAAAATGATACGTGCACAATATAAATGTCGAAATAAAACATTTACATATCACTCTTTGTTCCCATTAGTCTAACTATGTTCCTCACTTGTCAATGTAACATTGTTATTCTCAAAAAGATGTTTTAGTCTTGGATCATGTCTCAGTACGAACCACCAATCCCCATCCAACACATCTAGGTTAAAAAACACTTGGTTACAATGTTTTGGGAAACATAAGGCTCTTTAGTTTCAACCCTGAAGGGAATATTTATTCACTTCACACAGTCAATATTACCAGAACACCTGGAATATTCGATAAGCCATTAATAGGACAAATATATATTGATAATTGGATAGATAAAAAGATGTTTTACAAGAATTGGTGTCGGGTATTTTATACCCTAAGTGGTAAGGGGGGTGACTTTTCAAGTCACCTCTTGAGTAATTAATTAATTACCCTAATTCACCTACTTAGTATTAAATGTTAATATCTATAACATTTATATTTTTTACAAACCCACAATGTTTAGAGATAATACATATTAGCCCACTACCATGATCTTCCTTTACATTACTCCGGTCGAAGGTATCCCACCACTTGCACCTAAAAATAACACAATGAAAATATGAGAAGTCCACTTGCATGATCTCTTGTACATTTCCAACATAATATAACTTCCCCTCTATTAGGTTTTGATCATAGTGGCTACCATGACCACACAGGGTGAGTTGGTAGGCAATATCCTATCACGTCCATTCATATTGGGGAATAAACTATGATACATAAATGAAAAAAAAATATTGCCCCGTATTAAGGGGCCAAGGGTATTTAACTATGTTATATGGCAATACAAATATTTAGGGTATATTTTATTACATTTTATGTAGAAGCAGTTGAGGGGAGGAAGAGGGAAAATCATGTAAAAAAATAGTTTGGATGATATCCTAAGTATTAATTTGATGCCTTAGATGGGATGTAATAAAAGGTAAAACATTGTAAAATTTATCACTTTAATATTCTAGGAACTACGTTGCAAGGATAATAATAATCCAAAGTAAAAACGTTAGTCCATGGTTATGAACTCAAGTCCATCTAGACATATTGGTGTTAATGTTTTATATCGATTCAATCCTTGGAATCGTTCACAAAAGTTATCACACTATATTGTAATTGTTTCGTTCTACATAACATGGGATGTATTACAATAATAATGGAGTTACCTTGCCACCTGACAATTTGCACTAATTGGACGACCTAGCTCGCGTGAGCTTTCACATCACACATTACTGGTCATCCGATTACTGCAAATGGTCGAGTGGAAAGCTAACTCCCAATATAATATGTGTTAAAGTTAATATCCAACAATTCTATGAATGAAAGGGAAGAAAGACAATTCCATAATCACCAGTTCACGTTAAAGTTGACATGACTTGTCACCTTCTCAACGCACTTGAAGTTCTCGCCTTAAGATCGATGACTTAGATGCAACTCTCGCACGACTTAAAGTACAACTTTGGTACTAGTGTCTATGGCTCTTAATTGATGCAATTGTGAAATGCGCGCCATCCCATATGGGTTAATGTTAAGGGTCCTTTTTAGCCCTTTGCTTATGCCAAAATTAGAGTTTCTTCTGCTCTAGACGTTTGAGAGTTTGTGATTTTTTTTTTTTATGTAAACTCTTGTTTCCCATTTTTTTATAACACTTTTGCATGGAGATCATGTAATATGGCAGGCTCGAGTTTTCTGTCATTTGATACAGGTATTAATTGTTTGGTTATAATGCTTTTATTTTCCATAAAGTAGAGTGTGGCTCTTCAAAGAGAATGGATGCATATATTATTAATTCACTAAATTGGCACATTGTTTATATTTGCAACAAGGTTATTTCATGATGGTTTAATGGGGTGACAGGTTGGTATCCAATCCTTGTATTCATTTAGATTATATAGTAAACTTCGACCTCTAATCATTCAACACACAATTATGTCAATTATTCACTGTCAACAAAGAGAATATTACCAAGTAATGGATATGTTCAGATTATTACTAATCCCTATTGATTATAAGTCATATTTGTTTGAACACAAGGCTTCAACTTATGGTTTAATTGATTTAATGTTTAACATAGGTGTAATTGGTAGTTAATATTTGCTTGACTAAACTTCCATGCCCTCAGACATTGGACTTTTCGACACCATTAACACTATCCCAACTCCAATGTTGAGCCAACTTGTGGTTGATAGGATGCATTTCTTGGTGATTAATGAGTTATAACCAAATTCTTTGTGCATTTAAATCACAATACATTCTTATCGAGAGTTATATTGAATCTTTTCTTATCTAAGGAAAAACCCCAAAACTTATCTGTGCATATTGAGTTCAAGCATAAATCATTAGAATTTTCATAGATATGCAAACACTATATTCTTGCATCTCCAAGATGGTTTGATCCTCAATTTTGTTAAAGTATCTTCATTTATATTGTAATAAGGGTCTGCATTCGAACCTTAGGTATAACCTGTTAATGAACCATATAAACTCTTTTTTATTTATAACAAGCCCGTTGTGGCTATGCAATTTAACTCTACTATACTTAAGGAGCATTGTAATATGCTTCTTGATTTTTATAAACTCGAACATGAAAGACAATCTCCAAATCTTGGAAAAAATAGTAATATAAATACTCGAAAAAAATTAGAAATATCAAGAGAAATCATAGATATTTCCAACACTGTTAATAATAAAAATTCACCCACTTTATATTTTAAATCTAAAATATTTTACCCATTGGTTGAATTTCACCCCTAAATTTTTCATTGCTCCCGTATGTGAACAAGAGTTCAACTATATTATCTTATTCCTAATGTCTTCTAGTTTCTTCAACATTTCACGAGGTGTGCAATCAATTTCATCTACAATATTGCGCTGCAGATCGGGTGGCATTGCAGGAAACTGCTCACAAACTTCACCATCAATCACGAACTGCAAAAGAATATTCTATCCCATGTGAACAATAAGAAAAACACAATTGTGATGCTCCCGGCTCATACCTTTGTAAAGAAACACCATCACACTACATTTAGGAGATGAGGCTTACCTTCACAGGAAAATAAATTGATCTATAACCCATGTGATCTCCACCACACAAATTAGGAGGGTGTTCCTACCTTAAATGCATCTCCAAATGTGAGAAGAAGTCAACATCCTATCTTGATGTAAATGAAAACTATGCACATATACTTCCTATCATAGTCCCATAAATGAGACATTCACCAACAACAGGAATACGCGATGCCTTTTGTAAACTTGTTACCACATCCCCTATATGAAACTGCATTATTTCTTCGACTTTATTGGGTGCTCCATTTCTATTACCATGTTCCCACCCAATTCTTCCACCTGTAGGATCATCTTCAATTTCCACGGATGCATCTTGTGGTAAGCGAATAACGTAAAAATTTCCAAACTTATCTACCCCTGCCATAGTGTCGAAGTCTATATATGTATTGAAGAAGTTAACCAATGGGGAACACAATCGTCTCTGAATATGTGCCAAAGATCGATAGTCTTCAAGCTTTCGCAAAGATNCTTATCTACACCTGCCATAGTGTCGAAGTCTATATATGTATTGAAGAAGTTAACCAATGGGGAACACAATCGTCTCTGAATATGTGCCAAAGATCGATAGTCTTCAAGCTTTCGCAAAGATCGATAGTCTTCAAGCTTTTGCACGCCTCTTCAGACTTTTAGCATAGCAAATTGATCTAAGACCCTGCACATTCTAGGCTTTCGTCACACCCAGCATAATCAATCAAGCAAGCTTGATTAACAAGTTCCTTACTTGGGGTATTAAGTGGTAAGCCTTTGCTTCTGGTGCAGTGATAGATTTATGCAATGCTTGTTGTATTGAGATTGTCTGCTACCACACTTATTAATTCTCTCAATAGGATTTTACTAATACAATAGATTAACACAATACAGATTGCGATAACAAGCGGAATGACAGTGAACAATAGCATGATATTATAGTGAACAGTATTTTTACAGAGGCCGAGTAACAGTGAAATTACAGATGCAATAAGCTGATTGTCTTCGGAGGGCGAAGATCAGCACAACAATAACACACAAACCAGAGTTTCTGATCCCAGCTGATCACACTAAGTGCAGAGGGAGAGCATACGCTACTGGTTTTTACAGACGCTTTACACTTGAGATCACTGCTTTTGATCCCAACTGGTTGCACGAAGCGCAGAGGGAGAGCATACACAGCGCTTGAAACACACAGACTCACCGACTAAAGCCGAGCGGACTACTTGCTCAAGACTCTCCTAGCAGAGCGGACTACTTGCTCTTGCGACTCGCTAAGACTCAATGACCCGATGATCTAAATGAGACCCCAAGCCTCTTATTTATAAAAATTCATACCGGTGATCCAGTAGATAGGAATGGACAGTTTCCAGTCATCTGGTAGATCCTGTTACTAAGACCTGTACTAAAAGGTCATTAATATTCGTCCGGGGCAACAGTGGGGACTACCATGTGTTGTTATCTCATCCCTTAAATAGCCTTTAGGCATTACGGGGACCCAGATTTATCCGTCATGGCCGACATACGACAGATAAGATACAAAGTGGAGCATCTTTGGCCCACGACAGAATTATGACTCAAGAATATACACTGTGGAGGTTTTTTCAGAACCCACGAAAACTGTCAGACGCCATTGTCGGTCTAAAAGACTTACAATCTGGACATAACTGGTCCAGTCAGCCTTCAAGAGGTCCACCGCGGCTTCCACCTAGTCATAGGGATCTCTACCTTGTAACATGTCCCATATTTCTGAGTCATCAGAATCCCATCCTTGTCCTTCAGCATAAGTTTGCCAAAAGTGTTCTTCTTCGGACATATCTGGTGGAGATGGTGGTGGATAAAGATCAAAACCAAAGCACCGTTCAACATCAGAACCTTTGAACAATCCTCGGGACTCTGGTTCATAAACAAATTCGCCTCTGAATAGAGACTCAACTCTGTAGTCTAGGGGTATTTTCCTTGTAGTCACCCTGGATTCAATATGGTTCCCTGACACCGATCGTCTGATATATTTTTGTTGAGCATAGATGCGATGCTCCAGTGGCTTATAGGAACCTCCTTCGTGGATCAATTTAAATTTAAACCACATATTTTCTCGGGCAGCAACCTCCATGTCTGCTTTAAGATGAAGAATAAAATTGGCCTTTCTATTCTCCCAATTGTTCTGGGGGCAGAACATGTTAAGGAAAATGTTAGTCCATCCTGACCATTTCGTATCATGCTTGAGACTGTCTGGATCAGCACATATAAATATTTCCTTATTCTCTCTGCAACATTGCAGAATGAGATTGAACGATGTCCATCTGAGATTTCCTGCTCCAAGGTCAATATAAATATTACTTTCATCATCATGATCCAAACAGATTTCTTTACATTCAACTAATTTCTTTTTAGCCTGCTCAAAGCTGTGAAATGCATCTTTTTCCCAGCGTTGCAATATTTCCAGCTTCAAAGGAGATGACTGGATTTGCTTTATCAGTGTCAGCTGCAGAAATCTTTTTGCTTCATCTGTAGAAGCATACTCTAGGGACTGGATACGCACTTCCTCTGGGAAAGTGTTATCCCATGGAAGGATGAATAATCCTTCTTTCTCTAATAACTCTTCACGAGCCATTTTCCTCATTGCTGCGGCAATTTCTTCTTCTTCAGCAGCGATTTCTTCTTCAGTCATTGGAGCTTTTCCTTTATCAGGATCTCTGTGATGTTCATCAGCTCCAGAACTAGAATCACCAGCAGAAAACATGCTCAAAGACTTTGACTGTTTCGGGACAGCAGATTCCCTGGTCAGCATGTCAGCCAAACAATTAAGATAGCCTGGTTTATGAATAATTTCAAAATCAAAACTAGATAACCAAGAAAACCATTTTAGTATTCGACTGCTATTTTCTGCCATTAAATTTTCATTCTTGAACATTCCTGGCATAATCTTAAGATCAGTTCTGATAACAAACTTGACAGGTTTCAAGAATAAAATAAAATGCTGTACGGTCTTCTTGACCGCCAAGATCTCTTTATGGCTATATGGATAATTTAATTCAACGCCTCTAAATGATCCCGAGCCATAACCGCAAATACTTTCTCTACCATTGACAACTTCTAATAAGACTCCACCCCATGTGCTGGATGAAGCATCGGTTTCAATAATTAATTGACCATCACCAGTAGGAAGTGATAATGAAGGTAGCTTCATAAATTTTTCTTTGATATTCTGAACTGCTGCAGTCATTTCTTTAGTCCAAGGAGGTGGACTCTTCTTCAGCCTCTTTTGAAGAACAAGGATATCAGCTGCTTGACCCTTATAAAAAGGTTTGATATAATTTAATGATCCGAGAAAACGTTGCAGCTGTGTTTTATCTGTCATTTCATCCGGAAACTTATTGAAACAGGTTAGAATATGATCTTGCAAAAGAATCTGGCCTGTATCAATTTTAAAACCAAGAAACTCAATATTGGTTTTCCCTATTTCCATTTTAGACTCAGATAAAACCAATCCATGTTTATAAACAAGCTCATAAAACTTTTGCAGGTGTTTCTGATGTTCCTGCAAACTTTTGGAACATATGAGCACATCATCTATATATACCAATGCCCAATTATAATCATGGAATATGTCTTCCATCCTTTTTTGAAATTCTGAAGGGGCATTATTAATACCAAATGGAAGCACACGCCATTGATATTGACCACGAGGCACAATGAATGCTGTCTTGTACCTATCTTTAGGGATAATTCCTATCTGGTAAAAACCGGATTTCATGTCAAATTTGCTAAAGATAGTACATCCATATATTCTCTGGAGCAAGCTAGATTTGTTGGGAAGAGGATATCTTACTTTCTGTAATACTACATTTAGTGGCTTGTAGTTTACCACTAATCTTGGTTTTCCTCTTTTTTGCTCTGCATGTTTATTTACTATAAATGCTCTACATGCCCAAGAGATTTTAGATGGCTCAATTAAACCTTTCATTAATAATTCTTAAATCTCAGCATCACAGAATGCAACTTCACTTGGAGACATTAATGCTGCAAATGCTTTCATAGGTTTGACCTTTTGATTTGGATCTAAAGGCAGTGAGACAAAGCATTGTTCTCTTGTCCAAAAGGCATTTGGACTTTCTGAGCAACAATCTGCCTTTAGCTTAGCAGAGATACTTTCCAAAACTTTAGCTCCATTAAGTTCTGAAAAGCTTTTACATCTTTCCATTTTCATCAACTGAGCTATAGGAGGTTTGGAGACTGGAGGAGGCTCAGTAGCTTTACATTTTCTGATAGGTTGGAAAGACATAGGAAGAGTGATAATCTGGCCATTCAATTTACAGGTGAAAGTCATCTTTTCATGATCAACTAAATAAGGACTGACTTTCTGAAGCCATAGAGATCCTAACACACAATCCTCACTAACATCATCCATTCTGTACAAACTAATCTGATCACATACATTCCCCAACTGAACTGGAAACTTTTTACATTTAGCTTTTAATGGAATTGGTCTGCCATTAATGGCTGCACCGCCATCTCTAGTTTGTTCCCAATAGAAATGAGGTATAGCAGAACCTTTAGCTAAATTCACTTGGCATTCGGAATCAACAAAACAACTTAAAGTGTATGGCTTATATTCACACGGCATAAACTGTACAAAAATATACATCTTAGGGCCTGAAAGCATAGATAACTGAATGTTCCTTGCAGGAGGAGAAGAAGGAGGAGTTTCTTCTGCCTTTTTTGTTATGCTTTCAATATTCATAGCACTGTCATAATGCTTGCTCAAATCCTCATCAGAAGACTGATCTCTTTCTATCTGAATGATCTTAACAACACTTTTAAGTTCTTCAATCTCTAAGCATAGCTGTCTCAACTGTTTCTGCTTTTCTTTTATTTCTAGTCTCAACTTTGCTTCTCTACTTCTTCTAAACTGCTGTCTAGATTCATGGTTTTCTGGATATTCTTTGTATAGATCAGCAGGGTTATAAAAAATAGATTTAGAGTATTCTACTTTCTGTTTGCCTTTGGTTGACTCAAGTTGTTGAAGTAAAATCTTCTTTTCTTCTTCAAGATAGCCTTTTTCTTGATATTGATAAGCCTGAAGCTTGGATAGATGCAGGTGAATGGCTGCAATCTTTTTCTCTATGTCTTGCTGAGAAGACAGTCTAAACATCTGGAGGCTAAACTCAAATTCAGGGACCACATACCCCCCTAAATTTGGTTTCGATTCGGACTCGAAAGAGGAAGAAGAAGGATCAAATTTATTCAAGGCGGGCTGAAACTCAGGATTAGATTCAGAAGCATAAGTGTCGGAATCTTCAGAAGGTAAATAAAGGACTTCAGTTGAAGGATCTGAGGCATTGTTTGGATAATCCCACCACTTGGAATCCAGCTGTTCACATAAAGAAGCAACTTTAGGGAGCTTCTTTTTCTTAGGACAGTTCTTTGCCCAATGGCCTGGTTGGCCACACAGAAAACAACCCTTTTCTGTGGCCTTGGTAGATCTTCTTTTGATAAATCGGCGGGGCTTTTGGAAATAGTTGGGCTTTTTAGAAGCTGAATGTTTTGTAGTATGCTTGGACTTTCTGTAACCTTTAAACTTAAGGGGCTTATCAGGATGATGATATCTGGGGTCATTAGTAAAAAATCCCCTTTTCTTCTTAGAAGAACATGTACAGGGAGATTGTAAATGTCCTCGGTTGTGTGCACCACAACCCCAATCTGGCATCTTTGCAACTTGTTTGCAGAATGATGGTGTAAACATACTTTGATGCCTTTTCAAATCTTTCTCTACTCTCTGTGCTAAACAGTGTTCTTGCCATGTTTCTTTAATATGAAAGTGTAACTGAGCAAGAGAGAGGGTCTGTAGAGGAATGTTTTTCTCTTTAAGGTACCGTTCTACAACATCTGGAATATGTCTAGGGAAGCTACACAGATAATGTTTTAAGTAGGCAGGGTCATTTTCCTTGCCTGCTCGAATGAGGAGTTTCTACATGTAGCAAAAATATTCTTCTACTAGAGCTAAATTACATAGTCTAGCAGTCATAAAGAGTGAAGCATAATGATCTCTTTCATCCATTTCATCTTCACCATGGAATTGTTTACCAAGAGCCTTTAGGATTTGCTGATCACCATCATCAGCAAATAACATTGCATTTCTAGCATTTGCTGGAAGATTTTCCCACCAATTTGAGGCTAAGCCTGCAAAGCCTGCTACTATCATACCACCTAAGTGTTGACCAGTTAGAGAAGCATTCTTTAATCTCTGAGAAATGGTCCAATGATATAGCAACTGGATAGCTGACTTAATTTCATCCTTGGTTTGACAATCAATATTAATCACAGGGTGCTCTGGCATCTGAGATATAATGTTACTGATAGAGCCTATGCCAAAGTTTGTGCTGAAATGAGGAGCAGTTGATGCAGAGGGCATGGCTATATTCGGGTTAGGAGGTGGTAATCCTAAATGAGAGGATGCAGAATATTCAGCGGGATTTCCTGTCATCATTTGCAGATAATGTGGCTCAAGGGCTGGAGGTAGGGTTTTCAAAGCTTTAACCCATTCTTGGACTTCTTCTAAGTCCTGGTCAGTCTGTCCAAAATCAAAGTCAGGTATGTTATCTTCATCGACAGACTCTTCTGGAACACCACTGAACATGCCAAAAGAATAGCTTCTTTCTAATAAAGGGACAGTGGGTTTCTTTGGCTCATATCCTTTTGCTGCTAGAGAAAGAGCCATTGGACTTACTGTAGGAAATTTAGTCTTCATATCAGTGAGCTTATTAAGTAGTTCCTCTATTTTCTCTAGTATTTTCTCAATTTTATCTGCTGCTTTAGTCACAGCAGCCTTTATCTCTGTTGAATCTGACAAAGAATGATCTATTTTTGTCTCAACTATAGACACTTGCTGTTTTTCATCTAAGACAATCTTTTTAATCTGTAATAGATCCATCGCCATATCATCCAAGTTTCTTGCAGTCTTTTGCAGCTGCAAATTACCCCAATTAGCCAATTTCATTTCATCTGACACAGAGTCATCTGGACCAGAAGACTTATGTGGCAGGTATTCTCTTTTACTTTGGCCATCTGAGGAATATTGCCTAAAAGGTGTGTCAGGCAAATTTCTACCTGGAAGAAAAGATTTTCTATTTTGGATGGTCACTTCCATTTCTGAGTTCTGTCTTGGAAGAGTAAACATTCCCAATGTGGGTCTGTCTTTATAGTGTTGTAGTGCTTGCAAATTCTTTTTACAGGCTTGACAGTCTTTGTGTTGTCCTGTATGTTCAGAGGGGCCTGTATATCCTGTATGGAGTCTGGGCTGACTCGATGTAGAGGAGGAAGTAGAAGTAGATCTGGAAAGAGAAGAGAATGAAGGTGCAGGAGTACTATCTGGATATCTGAATGAACTGGTAGATCTATCAAACTTCAAAGGTCTGGTGGCTAATGCTTGTCTGGTTTTTTCTATGTCTCTCAGCTCGCTGTATCTAACTTCCCATTGCTGTGGGTAGTTAATACCTGTCCAGTCAAAAGTAACTGGTTGAGCATTTTTGGATTTATCTTGTTCCACCACACTTACGAGGTGTGAACTCTGATAGACATGTTTTTGCAGAGGAGGGAGAGTATCATTACCGAATCTTACACAGACAAAACTTTTAAGCTGAATGATTCGAGATCCAGATTGCATAGAGAAGCCTTGAGGCAGGACATAGGCTTTAAGGAGGTCATAGATGTAAGGATCATCTAGAATGACACTATAATTAGGGAAGATAGTGCCATAAGCAGGGCCTTGATGCAGAGGAGCAGTAAATCCACCAATAACTGCATGAGCAAAATCATTATGTCGGGTGTCCACGGCTACACACAAAGATGAAACAGGTAAATATGGACGCACTAAAGGACCTAAACCAAGGCGAATGGCTCCAAGATGAGCATATTTGTATCCTTGATTTTTCGCCCAGTCAATCTGAGACTTATCTAATAAATGTACAGGTTCTTGCTTATCAGTGAAGGAGATATCTACAGAGGATAAACAGATTTGTTGACAAGCAATATATTTCCAGAGAGAGAGTTTATAAACATCTTTTGGTAGAATGGTAGGTAATTGCCAGTCTGCAGAGGGATTAGAATTATCAATATGAATAACTGATGAAGAACAATTGAAAGCAATTAATAGAGTCATCAATACTACATGTCTGTACCTTACTAGTTTAGAATATGAGTTACTCAATTGTACAAAAGAGTTGCACAAAAGAAAATCAATTTAGAAGGAAGATATATATTTTATGAATTTTTTTTTGCACTCAATAGACTTGATCTTTTGTCTTATTTATGTATCCCCACAATTTGTTGTCCTCTAAACTGACTAGTTCACCTATAGAGAGCTTCCTCATCATCATTGGACACAATTATGCTTGTCAATGCAATGTATTTTTTGTTCATGGCTAATTAGTTAATATGCAAGTGTTGAGGACCTTTTCATGACTATGCTGCATTTTGTTTAGATAAATATTAAGAAATGGCATAATACTTTTATATGCCACACTGAGTGGCCAACAATTAGCATAATCATATAAACATGCATACATTCTTCCATTAATCCCATGAGAAGAAACATGAACAAGTGTTATAATAGTTATGGGTCGACAATTAGCATGGCCACATAAACGTGCATATATTCTTTAATTTCAATGAATGAGAAAAGGTAGAATAAGATGTCATAATAATCACTAGTATAACAAAACAACCATACATGATACTAAGAATCAACAGAGACCACAATAAAAAAGATCATAGTTTTCAAAGAGGTCAATCCACCTCACATTTAGAATCCAGAGTTATGATTATCTGTATCTGCAATTAGAAACATGAGACTAATCTATAGAAGACTGTGAGATAGATAGAAGTCCAAATAATTATAGAACATGAACTACGGTGTACCCTTCAAAGACGATGAAAAATTCCTTTGAAGAGTAATAGCTGCTACAGAGAAAAGCACAAAGGTAGTTCCATTTACTCTCATAATGAATTCTAAAAGAATTAAAAAATAGAACAGATATGTGCATACTAAGGTTAGAGGAAGTATACAGTAAATAAATAAAACAAATATATGTTGTGGATTGTAAAGGATTCTCATTTGGTTACATCAACACTCTTAAAGTGTTTTCTCACACACAACTAGAAAAAACATAATAATGATAACCAATTACGCTATGATTAACTAGGTACACTTAACTAAACTTATGTTTATACTTAATCTTCACATGATTTTTTTAGAAGACAAGATTGCCTAACCAATGCAATTACTCAATTTAGCTAATATCCCTCTTGGAATTTAGCATAAAAGTCTAAATATTATTTACAAAATATATAGTCCATCTCTCACATCACTTATGTTTGAATTATAATTTTTGATATATAATTATAATTTTAAATACCTTATATATATATATATATATATATATATTTGTACAGAGAAATCGACAACTGGCAGGTTTCGTACTCGCGTGACATGGGGTCAATTCCTGTTGCTACCACTATAACCCCTAAGCAGCCTACCCGACCGCCCGACACTGCATGAGTGGATGTCTTTTTGCACGGGGGGATTTGAACCTTTGACCTGCTTAACAATCTCTATGCATTAACAAAACGTAGTGTGGCCAACAAGCTAAACCCCTTGGGGGTAATACCTTATATACAATTATTATAAGCTCGAGTACAATTAGTATAGAGGAATTTCATTTAAAATAAAATAGTTATCAATATGGGATCCACTAATCCTTTGGAATGTATATTATTTTTATTTCCATAAAGTGTATTAATCATTTTATAACATTTATGGATGGACACCGTATATTTATATATTGCACGACTAATACACTTCATAACTTTTATGGATCGACACCATATATTTATTATGTCCTAGACAAGGGGATATATATGATTCAATCATGTGTATTAATTTAGAGTAATTTGAAAAATTCGAGCTTAAACTAAGGTTTTTCTATAGTGTAGAGTAACTTTTATTTAGGGAATTTTTTAATTATTGCTTTTATTAAATTGTCATTGGTTCTCAAAGTGACGTTGGCTTGGATTCTTGTGCCCCAAGACCCGGTGGCTAAGTGATGTAAGCAATTCTTTAAATGCATGTCAGTTTTGTTTTTTAATGCTCTTGCTTTGGTTTGTGGGACGACTTCTAGGAGGCAGGGTTATGGCTCATCAATGAAGAATTACAAAGCCATTCTTCCCACTGCCGAATACCACTTACACACTGTCAGTTGCTTGCATGCCTTTGTAGTAAGGTAGATTTGACACGTTAACATAAAGCATAGCTTGTTAATGAGGCTCTGGTTCATAAATCACATTCATCCTCTGCGCTGATGCTCTGATATCAATGAATGAACAATGTCTTTTGTGCTGAGTGCTTTGATATCAATTAATGAGTAATTCCTTTTGTCCTGGCTTCAATTGCCGCCAACCAACCGTCCTATACCCAGTCCTATTAAAAGAATAAATCAAAAGAATATATATGTTTTAGCTTTTCAACATAGAAGGTTATTAAAATGTTTCATATTAAAATATAACCTTTCTCTTCAAATTGATTCCTGTTCCTTACACTATGGTCTCTTATTTCTGTCAAAGCTGGATTTTGAGACTGCACTATCACTTCTCCTGTAACACTCCATCTGCATTTTAAGTACAGGTGTGTCATTTTTCTATCAGTTTGAAAGTATGCCACCTATTCAAAAACCTCCTATGCATGGCATGCCAATGAGCAAGTGGTAGTTGAAAGAAATGAGGTTTGAGTCTACTCTACCATGGAAGAAAATTACAGACTACACCATGATGCTCTCAGAAATGCTTAAAAGATCGCAACATTATCATTGTGTTTGTATTTAAATTTAAGTGAAATTTCAACTCTCCAATTGTATGGACGAATTGGAGAAATAATGATATTTTGTTCAAGGCAAGAATCGTCGTCAACTTTCCTTATGTGTAATAGAAGAATGGATGATTTTTGCTTTCTCGAAAATTTGTAACAATATATTTCTTTTCATTTTTTAATGCAGTGGAATTTATTAAGTAGGCGAGCCTTGCCATTTTGCGAAAATCTTCATCCACTAAAATGAATGAAATAAATGAATTTACGCTTTTATTGACCTTTCCCTGGACATAGGCCGCTTCTGAGAAATTTCGTTGTATGTGAAGCTAGTATTTTCTTTAAAATATGTGTTTCTGTTTAAATTCAGCCTTGTTCTCCCGTAAAAAGTTATTCTGCACAACATAAATGAACGAGTCCGTTGCTATTTATCTCATGGATTATTTTATTTATTTTTTAACCCCCGTGAGAAGTCGAAAACCCTCGTATGGGAAGAAGTTTGAAGCTTTATAGATAATCAATGTTAGGTTTGCTTCCATTTTTTAAATAATAGGTAGAAAATACCTTTAAAACTTTAAAATTTAGAGTATGTTATCCATAGTCAAGATGACCTTTGGAATGTGAATAAACAATTTAACATGTTCATGAACCTAACTGAAAACTAAACCTTATGAATTGTTTGGAGCCAAACGTTTTAAGATCGTTGAAAACAACTTTCTTCAAATTAAGTTCGCTAAAAATAGCCTTTTTCAAGAATTTTTTTACCAGGATTTCTTTTTCCATTTCTTCAAAATTCTTTACTTTGTTAAAATGATTTTGATTCAAAATTATTTACTTTGTTGAATTGTTTCTGAAATAAATGCAGTTAGGTTGGAACTACATTTATTTTGCAACTATGACTTAGGTATCTTTTATGATATCAATCTCAATTCTCCATACTTGTTAATACTATTTTCAATTTTAATTACCCTTTTCCATGACCTTCAGCCTTCGTTGTAAGCTGCAGCCTGCGACATATCACAAAACTAGCTTAATATCTTAAAATGGCGTCAACGCAAGAGGAAAATGCATCATCACCCACAAGTACGATGGTCACATGCTGCAGAGAAATAAAAGGTACTACAACAACAACAACAACCAATACAACAAGCTTTAGGTAAGCAATTCAAACTCAAAGTGAACCAAAAGATGGGAATAATTTCTCTTAAAACCTAAATAATACAATTTCAATCTCTTAGTCTCCAACGAGACATTGCTCTACAGGAGAATGGTGCATTCTACAACGTGAAAGCTTTAGGAAAGCAACAAACTAGAAGTTAACCAAAAGATGGGAATAAATTCTCGTAAAACCTAAATAATACAATTTCAATCTTTTAGTCTCCATCGAGACCTTGCTTTGCAGGAGAATGGTGCATTCTACAGTGTGCTCCATGATATTCTGATTCAAAATTATATGTGGGTTCCATACATACAACACCAATCACTAACTGAATTTAATCCTCAATGGAATCTTATAAACTCAAATGATTTCTGGAAACCAGTATCGAAAACCATGCATGTTCTACAGCCAGAAGTGACATAAGAAATGCCCGTGCATTCCAACTGGTTATTACGGAAACAAGCAGGCCTGTCTCTACTACAATAAGTGGAAGACAAAGCGAAGCGACCTAACAAAGACATCGTTGGTTGCAATCTTAGTAGAAACATTATATTTTACACCATCTCTAAAAACTACTTTTCAGAATGGATTTACTTACCACGACAACCACCAAATGGATCATTTGTGATGTAATTAGCATACATGCTCACATAGTCTTGAAAAAAATGCGGATAGTTGTGGGCCATTGGCAGAAATTGTCATTGATTAATGTGCAGAAGTAGTTAGATTAATGTGCTTATTAACTCTGAATTTAACATGAGAAGGGTTCTTATTATGTATTTAGGATCGTAGTCATACTTTGAATTTCACATTTATACTCCTTCTAAAATAAAAATTTAATGCCATTATTGCATTTTCCATATCCATCATTTAAGTTTTCAAATTCATTAGTGTCAAAAAAAATTTCCTCATATAATTTTAAAAATAAAACACTCTTCATAATAAATATATGAACTATGGACTAAAATAACATAATCTTATATAATAAAAATAGTCAATAAATATAGATAAAATTCTACATTACAAATTGTAAAATATATTTCTATCTTATAATAATTATATAAAGATATAATCTTAAGATCTTTACTCTTAAAACAATTTTGATAATATCTAAAATTTAATGTGAAAAAGTTTTGTTGAAAGGAAATTATACTTAAAGAATCATCATTTAATAACATATAAAAATTACAAAGATCAAGGAGAAAGACAATCTAGGTTTGTTCATTTCCTAGTTACTTACATATCATTTTTGTGCATATGTTCTTAAATGTGTGGCCCGAACCTTGAACTAGAATTAGTATGAGTGTGACAACTTTATAGCCTTAGTATTATTTTTACTATGAATATAATCTTTTATGTTTGGTTCCATAAAAGCTAGGCTCTGGAAATTACATTGTATTCTGTCTTTTAGGGACTCAGAGTTTAAGGCTTTAGTTTCCATCTGAAAATGCATTAATTGAATCCCCGCTAGAATGGGTGCCACAATAGTTTTAATCCTGTGTTCATACCATTGTTTATATATGTAAACGATATCCGGGATAAAGGAAAACCCAAGTGTTCATACGATTGTTTATATATGTAAACGATACTTGAGTTGAAGGAAAACCTGATGTGAGTGTCGGTCTTCATTTTGATATTATTCTTTCTGTAAAAGATAATTATTAGTGAAACTTTGAATGATTACACACACACACACACACACACACACACATATGAATAAGTATCTAATGGTTGTCTCGAATCTAGAATTGAATAATGACCTGGTAATGTTTATTCTAATTTTCTTATAAGCTTCAAAATTCTGTAGAAGCGAAACTATCCTTCTTAAAAGCTAAGGTTAGATATCTACATGGTTATTATATTTCCTTTTAAAAGGAAATGCAGAATGATGGTAATAAGACTTCTTTCATACAACCGTCAGCTAGAAGCTTTGCCTAACAATTCGTTTGAGTTAAAAGTGGGTTGATATAAAAAAAAATAGATAATAATTTCACTCCTGTTATGTCCAATTTTGGTTTATTTTCATCATAAAATATAATATAAAAAATTAACATTTTAATAAAATAGTATAGCCATTAATGAGTGTCCATGGATAAACTTAAATCCATACATCTTGAAAGTTCTCACTAAATAAGATTCACTAAATAAGACAAAAAAATATACGAGAGTTAATATTATTAAGTATAAGAGTTATAAATATTAGGATTGAACAATTTATAATCTCGACTTACAAAGAAGTTAAAGAAGTTAAACCTCCCAAAAATTAAGCATGAGTTTGCAATGAAATACAAGTGTTATAAATCACTATTCTATATTTCAAATATTCTTTTAGTTTTATTAGCATTAATTTATGGCTTTCAAGCTTTATAAACAATTTTTTTATAGTAAATATGCATGTTTCTTATGTGGTCCCATGACAATATTTAGACATTTAAGAATTTTATGAAATGAGGTGTATGATAAGAACACATATTTCATCCCTAAAAACCATAGGTATCATATTATAGAAGATAACGTTTTTAATGAGAAAGAAGCTAGCAATGACAAAATACCACGAAGAATGACATCTCATTTATGGAAAATGAAAATTGGGTTTGAGAATATTATTGGTAAGAAATATATTTTAGTTACAATTTGTTTTTTTTCTTTTCAATATTTATTTTTTATTTACTACATAGTAAAAACACATTTTCATTTGTGTTTCATACTAGTCAACACAATTTAATTCCATAAGGTATTTACCCTATCCAATACATTTCTATTTCTTTTTTTTATTAATTGCAAGTAACTGATTGACGTAATTTATATTTAAAAGAATATCAAATAATGTTTATGGATAATTTTATATGAAAGGAATAAAAAAAATATTACTAAAATTGAGGAACTCAATGTAATAAAAAATTATCTATTGAAGAATCAATGATCTTCTATGATTTTCAATGATTAATAATATATTATAAAGAAAAATGATTTTAATGGGCCAAAAGCTCACTCTTAAGATATATTTATTAAGGTTAGGCATATTATAATATTTATGATCTCATGCTAATTACATTGTTAGCTAGCAACAAATACGTGTTTATAATTAATGTTAAATGCAAATGTTTTTTGTTCCATACTATAGTATGTTTTACCTCAGTCTTTCAACAACTAAACAACTTTGACACTAATATAAGGAAATATGTATATGATTTTGGAAACTATCTTAAGTAATTATACATTATATTGAAAACTATCATGATACATGGTATAAGTAACAATTTAAAATTAAAATGTCATGTTATTTTATTTACTTTATAATTTGACACTTGATTTTCTTTTAAGCAATATTAGGTATTGAACTATATAAGAAATGCAATGAAAAAATATATATCTTTAATATTTTTTATGGATTTGAACATTGCCTTATAAATCTAGTCAAGAGGATTGAAATATATGCATCCATATCTCTACTTTTTTACCAAAATAATAATTAAATTATTTATATTCATTTACATCAATTGTCAAAAACTACATATACATTGCCACCACCTAGCTTTTGTATATTAAATGACTATGTCATGTTATATTTTTTTTAATGGATTGATACCATATTTTTATTATACAATGAAAGGCTTGGCCGCAAAATATATGAATCAAGGTATAGTCAACTCATCAATCACAACATTTATTACAAAGGGCTCCACAAGAGCAACATGTCACTTACAGGAGTAGTACCTGGGTGGGGAGGATAACATTCATTCCTTCCAACCACCCAAGCTACATCCATTTGACACAAGTTCTTATATGCTCATGGTATGAGTTGGTCACCATGCGATTCCATCATAGTAGCTTGGTGCCAAAACTGAAAACCAATGTGGCCGATGCATTGAATATCATAATCAGCCCTAGGAATTTTAACTTTTTATCTATGAAATTATTATGATTATTCAATACTCCAATGAGTTACGGGTTTTATTTTCAAAATCCCTACATTATACGTTTCATCTATTTATTCCAATATAAATTTCAATCAAAGAGATTAAACCCTAAACGTTTTATCGATCTCGAGTCCATTAATATATTCCACCAAAAATATCTAGATAATATATAATAATTACGATATATATAATATATGTGATAGGATTTAACTAATGTATACATATATATTTACTTGCATATTTGACACTTTTGCTTTAATTGTCAACAACTCTATTAATACTCTTACTTAAAATATCGCTCCGAGAAGTTAGAACGCGGATTCATAATGGAGGAAGCTAAACGATTTGGGATATGGACCGCTTGGGAATTCCCATTCTTGATCAAACGGCCATTTAATTAATAAGGTGTATAAAACCGTCATTAATGCGACTGCATCAGGCATTCAAAGGATTGGATTTTAAACAGTTTTAATTCAAAAGTTAACACGTCTGTTATAGTCGTATTTAAATGCTCTGCAACAAAATGAGTATTGATCACCTTATAAAACAATGGAGTAAACTTTCTACCCGACTATTCGCATCGATCGGACAATCAACAACGCGTGATGTGACCACTTGTCTGATGTCACATCACGCGTTGCTGATCGTCCGATCGGTGCAAATGGTCGAGTAAAAAGTTTACTCCATTGTTTTATAAGGTGATCAATACTCATTTTGTTGCAGAGCATTTAAATACGACTATAACAGACATGTTAACTTTTGAATTAAAACTGTTTAAAATCCAACCCTTTGAATGCCTACTGCAGTAGCATTAATGACAGTTTTATACACCTTATTAATTAAATGGTGGCCGTTTGATCAAGAATGGGAATTCCCAAGCGGTCCATATCCCAAATCGTTTAGCTTCCTCCATTATGAATCCGCGTTCTAACTTCGAGCGATATTTTAAGAAAGAGTATTAATAGAGTTGTTGACAATTAAAGCGAAAGTGTCAAATATGTAAGTAAATATATATGTATACATTAGTTAAATCCTATCACATATATTATATATATCGTAATTATTATATATTATCTCGGAGCAATTGCACGCTTCTCTCCCTGTTCTGCTCTTAGCTTGATACAGACCTCATTTGGCCTTCAAACACAGCTTTATTTTTCTCAGAGCGATGGGGAGTTGAGCATTAAACCCAAGATTTGTTAATGCTTTCATGTATCATTGTTGTCGATGGTGCATACAGGTGAGAATATGGTGATTAAACGACTCAATTTCTTCATAAAACACATGTACTATATTACTTGTTTGAAGGTTGCGTTGATTAAATGTTTAGACAGAGTGATGTTTGGTTCAATGTTTCTACAATCTTTGATAGTGGTTTGCAAAGTTATAAATAATTGGAAAAACTAATATATTATTTTTATGGTGCATTTGCAGGTTAGATCCAGCCCTAACTTAAGCATGAGGCCGTTGAGCTAGAAGTGATTCCATTAACCCAAGAATTCGACTTGCCCAGAAAACATGGTAAACTCCTCTCTCAGTCTGATATATATGTATATATATATAGGGTTCAACCAACTTTCCAATGGATTTCCTTTTTCTGGATGCACATATTCTGCATGAATTCCCTTTTTCCTGGATGGTATATTGCAACAATATATTGTTGGCCGATTTCACTGGTATGATTTGGACCCACAAATTTAATTGATATTTAATTGATAGGGCGTGACTATTTGTATATTTTACAGGGTTTTTATGTAAATATTTCAACACAGGGTTATTATACCTTATCCTATAATTAATTATTCATTTCATGGTTCCAAGGATTCAAACCAATGATATTATATCGTTATACCTTATCTTATAATTAATTATTCATTTCATGGTTCCAGGGATTCAAACCAATGACATTATATTGTTATTCAATGTCTTAATGGCTTTAATGTTCCCGTCATCATATGGAATCTGATTTTTAAGTGCAAAATTAAAGTTAATTTGTAAAGGGCCTTATTTTTTGGTATGGAAAAGGTTTATTAAAAAAATTAGTCTAATATTTATTAAAAATATATATTAAAAATATATAAAAAATTGACTTATTTAAAATATATAAAAAATAGTTAAGTCAATTTAATGAGGAAACCAAAGAAAACCATTTTCCCAAACCATTTTTCCCTCTAAAAGAAAAACCATTTTTTTCCTTTAAAATATTTGAGTTAAAGTCTCCATTTATGGGAAGAAAAACCATTTTAGTCCTTTAAAATATTTGAGATAAAGTCTCCATTTATGGGAAGGAAAGATTTTTACAGTTATTTTGCCCCCATTTTTAGAAAAGAAGACTTCTTATAGTTATCTAGTCCCATATCCTTTTTTCAAATAGAGCCTCATGGTTCCATTCACCATGAATTCATGGTTTGCAAGTTTTTTTAAAACACAAATTGCCCAAATTTCATGAAGGAGTAGTTTATTTGTTACACATTTTGAATTTTCCATGGAATTTTTAATTGAAATCAAGTCATTTTTTTTTCCAAAATCTAAATTTGGAATATGCAAATCATTTTTTTATGCATAAATGGATTCAACATCTCCAAATACCCCAAGGGCACCAAGATTATGTAAGTTTAACAAATATCATATTTTCAAAGATTAATCTAAAATTTCTATGTTGAGGGCAAGGAGAAGACTATTCTTTTTATGTTATGCTTTCTTATGTGAGGTTAGTCCCTGAAAATCTATTTGTTGATGGAGTAAGAAGATGGGTGGGCGATTCTGTAGGTGACACTAGATTTGACTGTTCAGGTTTTACAGTTGGAATTTTATGGTAGATAGAGGAAGGGACCGAAAGTTGCACATTTCTAAAATTAGTTCAAATAGGGCGACTTCTTAAACCAAATCATGACCTATTGGACACACTCGAACTCAGACCTACCAAGGTGAATTATCTCCTAAATATTTTCATTTGTCATATGATGCTTAGGGATGTCTGTAGTTCAAAGATAACTCAACCCAATGTGTTCAATAGATCTCCTCAATAGGCTCATTTCGTGGAATTCATGTTTTTGGTTGACCATCGATATATATATCATGTTTTTTTATTAAAGTTTCCATAAGTAAGCATTCTCAACAAGTAGAATTTTTGGTTTGGTTTAAGAAAAAAGTACACAGTCTTAAATTTGTCATTTTGATTTATGAAACCAAAAATTGTAACCAATCAAGGTCTATTAGTATCAAGGAATATGGGAAATTATAGTTGACTTGAAGGTATAGCCAAGGGATTTACTCTATTGTACATTGATAAAGAATCATTATGTTTATATTATAAAATATGATTGTAATGCTTTAAAATAATATAGATCTACCATAGCCATAAAGAAAATATCTATAAAGTTGATGCAACAAAGGGATTCCTTGTCACATATCTCGGGATACAAAAAAATAGAGTTTGCATATTATTAAAATTTTACCTTTAAAAATGTTGGAATCAGGAATCAGACCTAATAATGTTGGCAATTACAAATTTAAGGAGTTCCTAAGAATGCAAATGAATATGATTCCTCTATAAGCCATAGCCAATGAAAGATAAAGGATTGAATGTGGGTAGTTAAGAATAAAGGAGAACCACAAACCATAACGTTACCTTTTCTATGGCCTCCATTTTTGAAATCATGTTATCAAGCTTAGATTTCTTGTATTCACTTAGGAAACACAATGTCTTATCATTTACAGTTTGATGGGTTGGAATCATGATGCAAAGGGAGCAGGTAAGCATGAAAACCAATGGACAATAGGGTAAACACAGGAGTGGGAAGTATGAAACCAACCCGTCTCCAAGTGGCTTTGTATACTCACTTGAACCCAGGTTTACCTCTCCATCAAGGTTTCCCTGTTGCAGGCTGTATACTTACTTGAACCCTTTACTAACAAAATGTTAAGATTCGCCTTAAGAGCATCCTTTCGGCCCCTTCTCCCCACTCTAGATTTGGGTGCCTGATTTTTTTGATAGAAAGCCGGATCTTCGATTGGATTTTCACCCTCAATGCCCAAAGGGTGATCTAACATTGTATCTGAATTTGCCTCAGATGAAGATACATGATCTTGGATCACTGATAATGGGGACTCTATCGAATCCCCATTCTTGAAGGGACCAACTTCTTGAATTGAATTTTGAATAGGTGAGCACATCTTACGGCAACAAGCTCTGGATTTAAATGTATCCCTTTCAAAATTTGTCGGAGATATGCAGACCGGAGAATCACCCTTGCATTGCTTCTTTTGAGGAATGTTTGAACACGACTCGTCTGCAAGAGAGCCATTTTTAGCTACTGAAATAACTCCATTTGACTAAATTTTGATCACTCGAAAATCCTTCTTGCAAGCTCTGCACCATTGATATATACTATCAGAGTCGTCCATTGAGTCCTCTTTGATGCAATGCGAGCTCATACTTCCTTAAAGATCAGAGCCTTCCAATGTAAAGGACCTAAGCGAGGGCTCAAGTTGCACTTACTGAGAAACGAGTTGAGGTAACTAGCTTTCTTACTCAGGAAATTCGATGGATCAAACCTATTTAGAGAGCCAAAGAAAATCCTAATACGATCAAGACACCACCATTTCTTAACACCAATACTTGATTTTCTTCCTTTTCAGATCAAAGCCTCACAAGGAGCCTAAATCAACAAACTGGCAAAGAAGAAGTTTGATCAAAAGGGTACCAAGTTCATTGATCAAATGGATAACCCAACAAAATTACTTGATCAAAGAACTGAAATGTGCTCCTGGCTACAAAAGAATAACGTGAAAACTGATCAGAAAGAAAACATTCTTCCAGATCAAAACTGCCAAAATATCACTTTCGCGAATTAGGAATAGGTGCAGGTGATGAGTAGGCCAGTAGTTTCCTCTGTGCAACCAGGTGAGCACTAAATATTCGAGAGGTGGCATTGAGAACATTGTTCAGACTATCCAAAACAGTAATTGCTAAGTGAAGCAAACAAAATGGAGAACGCAATGGCATAATTTTGACAAACAGAAACTTGGAATGCAAAGAGAGCTCATATTTATCCAACAGAGAGAGCTCTGATTCATCCAGCTTCGAATCGAAATGGGTAATTTGAGTGGGTGCTTAGTTCCTTCTCATGTTTTTAATAATATAAGTTGTCCCATAAATTTCATTGCATACTCTAGCGAGGACAATATAGGATTGGTCATTTCATATTACAGGGATTTGCGTCGGTGGAATCGAAAGAGAATATACTCACGATACCAATATAAAACCCTCCTCGACATTGAGATGAAAAGGAGACAATAAGGTCTTTAATGGTAAAAGTTGTGTTGCATTAGTAGGGTTGGTGCACATATGTAGAGTGCCACAATGGAGACTTTGGTGCGCTCTATCGTAGCACACTTTTGGTTACATAGGATGTTTGTTTAGTTTGGAACATGGATGGAAAAATATTACAATGTAATCCAAGGGTCACGATAATTAGAGAATTTTTCCCCAGAAAAAAACCTCTTTTGATATTTATTACTGAATAAAAAAAATGATCACTTACAACATATCTTGTTCAAACTTCTCCAAAATTTACAGAGATCCTACAACAACATATAGACAATCACTAAACCCCTTGTCCTATACATAACTCAAAATAACCAAAAGATTCAAAGAATCTGTCTACAACATGAGTTCTAAAAGACACACAAGGAAAAAATAAGATTCCCCTTGGCCTCACCAGGTCACAAAAAGATCCCCCAAGAAAAACTCATATCTTCAAACTATTGCAGGAAAATATGAAGAAACCGTTATCAAAAGGATAACATCACAAGGAAATTAGTCAATAATGACTAAGACTTCCACTGAGGTCATCCCCTCAATCACTTCTTGGAAGAATATATTTCCAAAAACACAAGGAGTTGCCATTTTCGACAAGCTTTCTGCCTCACTGTTGTACTCTCTGGAAATATGCATGAAGGAGAGGTTGAAAAAAGACTTTTCCAGAACCTTAATTCTTTTGTACCAACTCTTCAAGTTGATGACCTATAAGTTGAAAGAACCTTTAATCCATTCTATAACAACCTTTGAATCTGCAAAGATAATAAGGGAATCAATTCCATAATTCTTTGCAAAAAAAAGAATCCCCCAAAGACCAAGAAGTCTAGCTCTTGTATTGCTCCCCTCGTCCTCTCATGCAAATATTGAAAAGATGGTGCTCATTTAATTTTAGGACCATACCACTTCCACATCTCCCTTCCTTCGACGAACCATCAAAGAAACCTACAACTACAAAAAGGAGACAAGAGAGGTTTGTGTAGGACTTTTTCAGAACGAACAGTTATATTTGTCATAAATTATTTAAAAAGAGAGAGGTTCTTTGTAACAATAAAATCAAAATTTGGCACCATATTTTGAAATAAAACCTTATTTCGAGTTTTCCAAATATGCCAAAGAATGAAAATTGGGAGGATTCTGAAGGAAGAAACTGAAAAATTTCATGCAAAGGGCATTCACCCTAAGCTGAGTTCAGCTTTAGATATTCCTTAACAAGAGTCCACACTGCTTTGCTAAACCCACATTCAGTAAACAAATGATCTGTTGTCTCATCTTCAACTTTGCAAATAGGACATATCCATGGACCTTCCCATCCTTATTTTTTAAAATTCCACCAAGTTAGAATTTTATTCTCCATTAACAACCAAAAGAAACACTTTACCTTTAAAGGGAGAGACCATTTCCACAACAAAAAATTCCACCACTTACAGTAGCTAGGAGAAGAAGATTGAATAATTGCACTATAAGCCTCTTTGAATGAAATAATCCCGGTGGTCTGATTCCATAACCAAACCAAGGAATCTTCCTCATAACTTAATTTAATGCCAGTAATCTTTAGCAAATTAATATACCTGTTCCAAATATCGGCCCAGAGACCAGAAAAACCCAAATCTGTAGCAGTGAACTAGTAGTCACCTTTTAGCACAACCCATGGAGGTCTTTTGATCAAATTTAGGTTTGTTAATTCTAGAATCTCAAGATGACTGATAATATTGATTGGTAACGAGAAATTCCCCTGTGATCCCACGAAGGGGTCAATACCAACTCTGATTTCACGATAATCAGAGTCTTAGTATGAGGCTTTTATGGCATGATATATTTTCTTGGTTTTTTTGGTTTATAAGTAATTTCTTTTGTTTATTTGTTTGTTTGGTGTGTTAATGTGTATTAAATGAGCTTGTCAATAGATGGGCATATTCATTCGCTTGACACCTTCATTTTGTTTTTTGGACTCCTTTATACTAATGCATTGTTAGATATGAACAAACAACTTATGCAAAAATTTGTATGGTTAGATATGAACAAACAACTTATGAAACACTTTGTATAGCCTAGCATACATTATTTATCCTCCTATTATATTATAATAGGGTTGGTTGACTTTATTCGATTTGTTTGTGTCATAGTTGGTGTTAATAATAAATGCATTGTAATTTATTGGTATTGAGCTTCAAATTGTTTATATCAATATTTTACATCTATATTCCTTTAATGAGAATTTGGAGTTGATGTTTATTAAATTTATCATGTTGGTGTGTACTATTTTTTTTGGATTCATTGTTCATATTATATGATTGCATAAATATTTGTTTTCTCATAATTACTCTGTAAGGCATTTTTCTGTAGAGGCATGTCTCTAGCCATTGTAGCTAGATTCATTAACCCTCGAGCCGACTGTTTTTTTTCCACGTGTATGCCTCCTTGTCCATTGGTTTCATACTTCCCACTCCAATGTCTGCCCCATTTTCCATTGATTTCCATGCTTACTCGCTCCCTTTGCTCGCATTAATCTCCCAACATGATGACAAGACAAACCTTCCAATATTTCCTTGGGTTCTAGTTTTCACACTTACCTGCTCCCTTTTGCAGCTGTAGGTTTCTTTGATAGTTCGTCGAAGGAAGGGAGATGTGGAAGTGGCATGGTTATGAAATTAAATGAGGAACATATTTTCAATATTTGGATGGGAGGTGACGAGGGGAGTAATACAAGAGCTTGACTTCTTGGTCTTTTGGGGATTCTTTTCTTTGCAAAGAATTGTGGAATTGATTCCTTGATTATCTTTGGAGATTCAAAGGTTGTTATAGAATTTGTTAAAGGTTCTTTCAAATTACAAGTCATCAACTTGAAGAGTTGGCATAAAAGAATTAATGTTCTAGAAAATTCTTTTTTCAACCTCTCCTTCATGGATATTTCGAGAGAGTACAACAGTGAAGCGGAAAGCCTGTAAAAAATGGCAACTTGTGTTTTTGGAAGGATTTTCTTCCAAGAAGTGATTGAGGGGATGACCTTAGTGGAAGGATCAATCATTATTGTCTGATTTCCTTGTTATGCTATCCTTTTGATAACTGTTTCTTCAAGTTTTCCTGCAATAGTTTGAAGATATGAGTTTTTTTTTTGGGTCTTTTTGTGACCTAGTGAGGCCAAGGGGAATCTTATTTTTTCCTTCTGTGTCTTTCAGAACTCCCGTTTTAGACAAAGTCTTTGAATATTTTGGTTCTTTTGATTTATGTACAAGCCAAGTGGTTTAGTGATTGTCTATATGTTTTTGTAGGATCTCTGTAAATTTTGGAGAAGATCGAACAGAATATGTTGTAAGTGATCCTTTTTTTATTCAATAATAAATATCAAAAGAGGTTTTTTTTTTAGGGGGAAAACTCTCTGATCATCATTATAAGAGTTGTCCATTGATGTGCCAAACTAAACAAACATCCTATGTAACCAAAAGTGTGCAACCATAGAGCGTACCAACCCTACCAACGCATCAAAACTTTTCCTGTTAAAGACCTTATTGACTCTTTTTCATATAAATGTCGAGGAGGGTTTTACATTGGTATCGTGAGTATATTCTCGTTCGATTCCATCGACGAAAATACCTGTAATATGAAATGACCAATCCCATATCATCCTCACTAGAGTATGCAGCGAACGTTACGGTACAACTTATATTATTAAAAACATGAGAAGGCGTTGAGAACCCACTCAAATTTCCCAATTTTTCGTAGCAGGATGAATCAAATATATCTCTACTAGATGAATATGAGATCTCTCTGCATGGAAAGTTTCTGTTTATCAAAATTCTGCCATTGCGTCCTCCATTTTGTTTGCTTCGCTTCACAATTACTATTTTGGGTAGTCTGAACAATGTTCTCACTGCCACCTCTCTAAGATTTAGCGCTCACCTGGTTGTGTAGAGGAAACTACTGGCCTACTCGTCACCTACACCTATTCCTGGATCGTGAGAGTGATACTTTGGTGGTGTTGATTTGGAAGAATGTTGCTTTTTTGATCAGTTTTCACATTTTTATTTTGTAGCCAGGAGCACATTTCAGTTCTTTGATCAAGCAATTTTGTTGGGTTATCCATTTGATCAATGAATTTGGTTCCCTTTTGATCAAACTTCTTCTTAGCCAGTTTGTTGATTTAGGCTCCTTGAGAGGCTTTGATTTGAAAAGGAAGAAAATCAAGTACTGGTGTTAAGCAATGGTGGTGTCTTGATCGTATTAGGATTTTCTTTGGCTCTCTAAATAGGTTTATCCATCAAATTTCTGGCTTAGTTCATTACCTCGACTTGTTTCTCAGTAAGTGCAATTTGAGCCCTCACTTGGGTCCTTTACATTGGAGGGATTTGATCTTTGAGGAAGTTTTTGATCATGTTACATCAAAGAGTACCCAATGGACGACTCTGATAGTATATGGCAATGGTATAGAGCTCACAATAAGATTTTTCCAGTGATCAAAATTTAGTCAAATGGAGTTTTTTCAGTAGCTAAAATTGGCTCTCTTGGAGATGGGTAATGTTCAAACATTCCCAAGAAGAAGAAATGTAGGGGAAATTCTCCTATCTGTAGATCTCTAACAACTTTTGAAAGGAATACATTTGAATTCAGAGCTGGTTGCTGTAAGATGTGCTCGCCTGTTCAAAATTCAATTTGGGAAGTTGGTCCCTTTAAGAATGGGGGTTCTATAGAGTCCCCAATATCAGTAACCCAAGATCATGTATCTTCATCTGAGTCAAATTCAGATACAATGTTAGATCACCCTTTGGGCATTAAGGGTGAAAATGCAGTTGAAGATCCAGCTTTCTATAAAAAAAAGCAGGCACCCAAATTCAGAGTGGGAAGAAGGGGATGGAAGGATGCTCTTAACAGTTTGTTAGTAAAGGGTTCAAGTGAGTATACATTTTGCAATAGGGAAACCTCGATGGAGAGATAAACCTGGGTTCAAGTGAGTATACAAAACCACTTGGAGACGAGTTTCTAGATCTTACCTTTGGAGATGTGCGTGGAGTCATAGATCTTACCTCCTTGTCCATTGGTTTCATACTTCCCACTCCGATGTTTGTCCCATTGTACATTGGTTTTTATGCTTACCTTCTCCCTTTTCTTGCATTAATTTCCCAACGTGATGACAAGACAAACCCTCCAAGATTTCCTTGGGTTCTAGTTTTCACACTTACCTGCTCCCTGTGCTTGCAGTCAAATTAAGTAGCCTATGCTTTGTTGTAGAGATTGGACTGAATATGGCTATATGGGTGTGGTATAATTCCCTTGATTTGCAGTATGTGGTGTCCAATAGCTAACTCAGTGCAATTAATAAATGTGTGTCTCAAAAACCCCTAATGTAGTAAAGGAACCAGTCATGATTCCAACCCATCAAATTGTAAATGATAAGACATTGTGTTTCCTAAGTGAGTACAACAAATATAAGCTCGAGAACCTGATTTTGAAAGTGGAGGCCATAGAAAAGGTAACTTTATGCTTTGTGGTTCTCCTCTATTCTTAACTATCGACATTCAATCCTTCATCTTTCACTGGCTATGGCTTATAGAGGAGTCATATTCATTTGCATTCTTAGGATCTCCTTAAATTTTTTATTGCAAGCATTGGATGAATCTTCATCCAATCGACAAGGATTTGATGCAATTATGATTTTGAATGAAATACTAGGAATATTAACTTGGGATTGCTTTCACTATTATAGTGTTCATATGTGAAATTGGGCTTTATCTCAATAGACATAAGGTCTTGATGAGACATGAATAGGCACTAGTCTATTTTAGACATTACTTATCATCTATTGTAGAGGTCAACACTTTTTGTCAACATATTAGGTCCGATTCCAACATTTTTAAAAGTAAAAATTTAATAATATGCAAACTCTATTTTTTGTTTCCCGAGATATCTAATAAGGAATCCCTTTGTTGTATCAACTTTATAGATATTTTCTTTTTGGCTATTGTAGATCTATATTATTTTAAAGCATTACAATAATCTTTTATAATATAAACACAATGATTCTTTATTAATGTACAATAGAGTAAATTCCTTGGCTATACCTTCAAGTGAACTATAATGTTTCATCTTCCGTATTACTAATAGACCTTGAATCGTTACAATTTTTGGTTTTATAAATCAAAATGACAAATTTAAGACTGTGTGCTTTTTTTATTAAATCAAACCAACTATTCTACTTGTTGAGGATGCTTGCTTATGGAAAATTTAACAAAAACACATGATATATATATATATATATATATATATATATGTATCGATGGTCAACCAAAAACTCATGGGAACATTGGAAGGTTCATAAACAGTTGTAGGTCCTCATTATTCCGTGCAAGTTGTTCCTTTTAAAAACACTCCCATGACAAAGAGTTCTTTATAAAAAGGAATGCATCCAAATTTGTTGTTGTGCATGCAATACATAGTTTGTCTCCTATTGATGAGTGGTTAATAAACTATAACTTTCGTAGACCACCAATTTCATGTGAAAAACACATTGCATTGGGTCTACTTTTAGATGTCCCCTTGAAGTTGTATCATGATAGTAGTGAATTGGCCGCATAAGAGAGAGAGAGAGAGCCTCATTATTCCGTGCAAGTTGTTTCTTTTAAAAACACTCCAATGACAAAGAGTTCTTTATAAAAAGGAATGCATCCAAATTTGTTGTTGTGCATGCAATACATAGTTTGTCTCCTATTGACGAGTGGTTAATAAACTATAACTTTCGTAGACCACTAATTTCATGTGAAAAACACATTGCATTGGGTCTACTTTTGGATGTCCCCTTGAAGTTGTATCATGATAGTAGTGAATTGGTTGCATAAGAGAGAGAGAGAGAGAGAGAGAGAGAGAGAGAGACTATAACTTTCGTAGACCACCAATTTCATGTGAAAAACACATTGCATTGGGTCTACTTTTAGATGTCCCCTTGAAGTTGTATCATGATAGTAGTGAATTGGCCGCATAAGAGAGAGAGAGAGAGAGAGAGAGAGAGAGAGAGAGAGAGTACAACTTTCGTAGACCACCAATTTCATGTGAAAAACACATTGCATTAGGTCTACTTTTAGATGTCCCCATTGAGAGAATTTGATGTAAAAAATGGGCCTCAAAAAGACCAAAATGTACTATAAAAATCAACCAATTACATTCTAGTATATGACATCATCCCCCATGGTTGAGGTGGCATTGCATGAGTTAAAAATGCTTATTTGTCACATTTTTTATGGTGGATGAAAGTCCATAGTTAACCAAGGTAGTGGTACAAGTACTTTTAAGTCATAAAGTAAAGTACTCACAATAAAAGTCATTTCACACTTTTTCATAAAATATTATTATTGTTATTTTCAAGTAAAGTACTTACAATTCACTTTCTCATAAAATAGTATTATTGTCATTTTCAAGTAAAGTACTCATAATTCTTAAAAATGTCTTTCCACATTTTTTTTCTTTTCAATTTTTTTATTATAAAGTAATACAGTCTTTTTCACGTTTTTTTAATTTTAAATCATATATTCATTCAATTTTATTTAATGTCATAATGTCAAACTAATATATATAATCTTGTACTTTTAAAATAAATTAAATTCATAAATACTATTTATATGAAAAAAAATATGTTAGTTATGCATATAAATTAAATTCACGAATAATATTAATATGAAAGATGTATGCTAATTATGAATGAGTTATATATATATATATATATATATATATATATATATATATATATATATAATCATACACATTCAATTATATCATGTTTGAATGTATAAAACATGTTGATATGATAAATGTTTATATGATTATAACTTTATTATAAAAAATTTTGGACAAAAAAATTATTATAATTTTTTAATAGTTAATTTTATAGAATAATATGCAAATTATGTTGTTATAACTTGTTAAATATTAATTAATAATAATGTCATTATGATAATAATTATAATAAATGTTATTATGTTAGTTTTAATAATAAAAATATTTTAATGATTAATAAAATTAATAAAATTAATTAAGCCATTTATATTTAATTTGAAATTATAACATAATGTGTCTCTATTATGACGTATTTTTTTAATAAATTAGTAACATTGATTTTTTACATATATATTTTGTATTTATAATTTTTTTGGTTGCAAGGAGTGGAAATAATTTTCTTAAATAAGTATTTATATTATAAAAATATTTTCAAAACGTATAAATATTTTTTTAATAATTTATTTTGGTTTATAAAAAATATTGGAATAATTTATGCTTCAACTAATAAATTAAAACAATTTATGCACCACCATTCACTTAATAAGTTAATATGATATATTATTTATTCACAGTTTTTTTATTGCTAAAAATTAATATACATTAAAATCAACTAATAAACTAAAATAATTTATACACCAGTGTTGACTTATTTAGTTAATAGGATATATTATTTACTCGTAAATGTTTTATTGCTAAAAAATAATATATATAACGTTTTTATTCCTAAAAACATATACATTAAAATCTTATATATTAATATGACATATTTCATAATGTATAAATATTTTTTTAATAATTTATTTAAGAATAAATTAAGTCTTATATTATTTTATATAAGAGATTTAACTATAACATTCATTTACAATAAAATGAATATATAAAAAAAATAATGATTTTGATATTAATTTATTCTAATAATGCAATAAATATTATAATAATATTGTTAAAATTTTACATGTAAATAAATCTCAATTAAATCACATTAAAATTAAATTGACGAGGAATGTACTAAATATAAAAAGTCAACATAAATTAAAAAAATAACTCCTAAAAATAATTTTTTAGTTTAATTTCATTTACAAGTTCAAGACAAACAAATGTTAAAGGACAATAATTTTTTGGGGAATTTACAATGAATCTTTGTCACATCATTATAGAGTTATTTTATTAATTTTATTTATAGTCAATTTAGAAAAGTAACTCAACCATGGTTATTTATATTGTGCATAAAAAGTAGTGTAGGAGGTGAGTTGTCATCTATACCTACCTCATAAACCCTTAACTCATAATATTTTAATATATCTTATATTTTTGTAGTACATCTCTTAGGAGGCCCATTTTTGACCTCAAATTCTCTCTAATGATGATAGTAGTGAATTGGCCGCAAGAGAGAGAGAGAGAGAGTATTACAAATGGTATGAAATCATGAGGAGAGAGAGAGAGAGAGAGAGAGAGAGAGAGAGAGAACATCCGAAGATATTTTGGCGGCGTACTTTTAAGTCACTTTGGTCATGATTGCAATAATGTCATAGCAAAAAAGTGGCGTGCTACATGGCAGTTTTCGTATGATGATTCAAACAGGTGATCCACGTGACGGATCATGTTTCCACTATTCCACTTGATATTTGTGCGTGTGAAGGTCTGACATATCGAATGAGTAGGTATTACCTGCATTCACCCGTCACTTTCAATTTAGTCTGATGCACTAGAATATGGAATTACTCTCTGTAACTTCCAGGCCTGAAGTAAGTTCGTTGTTTACAGAAGTATGGTTACTATGAATCCTAGTGACAGTGCACTCATAGGCTCTATGATTCAAGCTATGTTACCTATGTTGATCAAGGAAGATATTGCCAAATATGTTCCACCACAGGAAGGGATGGAAATGGAAGCCGAGCTAGCTATAGTCATCCCTGAGATAAGGATATGAACCGACCTACCAGGTTTGTTAATGAATAAGTGTTCTGGTTCTCGCAAGAGTAAATATCTCTTAGCATTGCTGATGAAGGATGAAGAAGAAGCGGTTGAAATTCGATTGCAAAATGACATTCCGCCGAAACCGCTAGATAGAATTGTGGAATGATTCACTAGAGTGCACATTATCCATTGCTAGAACCCTGCGATCTGAACTTGCGTTCAGATAACAAAAAATAAAGATAAATGCCACCATCACCACCATAATCTATATAAGAATATAAAAATATAGTTGGTGATGGTGTTTAAAAGAAGAAGATACGATGGTTGATTTCCACAAAGAAAAGGAAGATATTGATGAAAAAGTGGATTTCATAGTCGAAGAAAAGGAAGAAGTCGATGAAATGACTGATTTCATCATCGAAGAAAAGGAATACATCGATGAAATGTTAGATTTCATTATCAAAGAAATGGAAGACGTCGATGAGATGGCATACTTCATCATTAAAAATTAAAGAAGATGATTAGATGCCAAATTTAATTTCCAAAGAAGAAGAAGTTGAGAAACATGGTATTCCTCTGTGAGGGAAGAATCCAAAGAAAATAATTCTCAGGAAAGCACTTGGAATTTCATCTTCATCTTTCAGAAAGGGTGATGTCCATGAACTTTCCCATCTTTTCCATATGTATGCTTCAAAATAGTAACTTTATACAATAGAAGAAAGAAGGAAAGCAACGACAGAGGTTGCGAAAAGAATCGAAGAAGCTGAGACATCTTGTGTCAAGGATGTCCACCATGTGTCTCAGACTTGGGAAGCCTTGATTAATGACATCAAACTAGAGAAATTCGTAGAAAATATGTGCACAACTGAGACAAAATTAACTCATATGAAGAATGAGATGAAAAAGTTACCCTTGGCAGAGAATATGGCTAAGGCAGGAGAAATGAAGAAGCTCCAACAATAAGTGACGGTGCTATGCACACAACAAAAACAAAGGGCATATAAAGTTGGAGAGTTGTAGGCTGAAGCAGAGTGGATTACATGCATTATTCAACCTATACACCAAAGGGGAAATGAGCAGTGGAAGCAACAAGGCTCGTACCATTGGAACATGTTAGTTTTTAACTTGTGGAGAAATTGAAGAAAACAAATGAACATGTGCGACATGAGTCATACAGAGTAGTGAAAATATTGCAACATTTTTAAAGTAAAGTCGGCCCAAGTCAAGCAACGAAAGAATAACTTCACATGGCTTGGGATGAGCCCCATGTGAGTGTTGGGGGAATGTTGGGCTAGGGAAATATAGGAATAATTTAGTTAGAATTATTCTCAAGTATTAAAAGAGTTAGGTTGCAAGAAGGAAAAGGAGTTGTGATAGAAGCAGTCACAGAAGGAAGGAAGGACAAGGTAGAAGAAGTAGTAAGGAAGGAAGATTCAACATAGAAGGAACAAAAGTAGACAAAGAAGAAATATATATGGAGAGAAGTAGCTGAAGAGGAAGTTGTGAAAACAGAAGAAGAGAGTTTGCGACAAAAGAGAGTTTGTGACAGAAGAGAGTTTGTAGTAGAAGAGAGTTTGTGACAGAAGAGAAGCCACGAGAGAAGGAAAGGATGCGACAAGGAAAGATGCGATGAAATAAACCATGTCAGAATGCGTGCAGCGGCGTAACGACTGGAAATCGACAGTTTGAAAAAGATAATGGGTATGAGGTAGGCTATATTCAGTGAAAGATGCATGTATGAATGCATGTTTGTAATTCAGGTCGTTATATCCTACTGACATGTGTCGATAGAATAAGAAATACATCTTGTTGGATAACTGCATGAATTCATATGAGAGAGACATGTAAGAGTCTACAAAAGAAGCAACCCAAGCTGTATGTGGGTTATCTTCTAGTCAGTTGGGTCCAGGTCATGTGTTAGCTTTTGTAAGTTGTGTTGTTTGTTATTTCTGTAAGTTTATTAAGTCATAGAGAGGAGTCAAAGAATATGCAGCTGAGTGCACAGACGTGTAGGAGAGATTGAGTCGACACAGGCTGTGTGCGGATTGACAGTAGATTCATAGAGGAATTTTAGTCGATCCAGGCCGTGTGCGGATCATTAGTAGAGTTAAGTAAAGAAATAATAACGACAAAATACCAGAGAGCATGAGAGGAGAAAGAAGTCTATATAGATAAGGAAGAAAGACCTAGAACATAGTCTGTAGCTTAGTGCGTAGACAAAAGGATGCCATATATTTCTCATGCCAGATGAAGAGCATGTTTGTGGTTTTTCCCAGATGGGTTTCCACATTAGATACTACATCGAATGTGTGAATGATGAATGCATGTAAGTCGTATATATATGTTGCTATGAATGAGTGTTTATGTATTTGCTTACAAATGAGTTTATATGTATCTGTCGCACTGTTATCATTGAATGTATCCATTCCACATTGGGTTTATTGTTAAAGTACTTGTCAAAGGATGAGTTATGTCATAACTTAACCATGCATAATAAGGTTAAATACCCCACCCACGAGCTTCGGTCGAGCACCTTCGTGGAATACCAAGGGACAAGAGATCCCCCACCCAAATGCAAAATCCTCGTTCTAGTAGTTACCCATAGAAATATATCTCGGGCGAGATTGCATCTGCATTGTAGGTGCTGCAGAATAAGCCTCGCTCTGTCGGGCCAATATCTTGGGCTTTGTTGCATGCAAAGGAGGGATTGAACTGGGCCGAAGAGAGGAAACACCGATAGTTGCATTGACATGGAATCGAGACCCAATGCCAACCATTTATTCATTCATCCTCCTTAACATATTCTTAGTATCAGAGATATTTATCATATCTAGGGGTACAAAAACAAGTAATGTTTGCCATACTTTTAACTTCAAATCTTTTTTTTTTTGAAATTCTGCGTAAAAAAATTTGTAATTTTATTTGTCTTTCAAAGTACAAAACTACAGTGTGATGATATTTGTCATTGCATATATTCAAAAATATAAAAGTTCAAAAATGATCTAAGATATTCTCTTATATTTTACATCATATAAGCAACTGATATTAGTTCATCTAGAGTTTTCTTGTATATATGTGAGTTCACATAGATTTTTTTTTGAGCCAATTATATATCTGGAAATAGCTAGTTGATATCGTCACATCATATTGATATGGAACCATCAAAAAATATCTTGTATGCATCATAAAACTTGAAGACAAAAAACTTGATCAATATATAACCAATATATCCTACCGAGACTATCGAAATATATGCTTCAACAATATGAAAAATAATCATGTTCATGATACAGTCACTTATTCCAAACCCTTAGGCGCTTCAAATAATGGCCTATGATAGTACTGGAAGAACTGATCATTTTTATGTTATGCTACCCTGAACTTCCCTCTAGTCGGTTGAAGCCCTCTTTAGAAAGGGTGTCTACAATCTTGTTTTGTTCATTGTAGACATCCATACATGAAAATAAATTAAAATTTGATTTTATATTTGAAATATCCTTTAAAATTGGAACTAAGCTGGCGTGAGAACATCTTTGGGATCCCTTTATCAAGTTTATGACCAACATTGAATAGCCATAAACTCGTAGGTTCCCACATCCTTTTTCCACATCAAATATAAGAAGTATTTTGAGGGTGAGTAGCTCAATCTAGTTGTTTGTACATTCCCCAAATCGCAATGAAATTCTAAAGAAATGTGATTTCAAAGATGTATAGTCACACCTCCTCCACATAAGACTTATTCATTTTCTGAGGTGTCATCAAAGAAGGCCCATGGAATTTATTTTTTGAATTCCACCCCTTGTATGTTTCAGATGGTAGCCTCCCGCTTTCCTTGAGGAAAAATGACATAATTCCAATACCAGTTGAGCCTATGATTTAGGATCCTAAGTTAGCCGCCCTACTTAGCCCTATGGTTGACTACTTGTAAAATATATCAATAGATTGTGTCGACCTATACATGTTGTGTCACTCAATTGAACGAACATGTAGTTATGTAACTACTTGTAATCTATATAAATAAGGTGTAGAGACAGATATAGTGTAGTGGTTCGTATCATATGTAATAATCTGTTTATGTGTCTTGTTGAGTAATAGAAATACTTATTGCTTACTCATCCATTACTTGTCTATTGTTTGTATCATTGCACTTGCTTAAGTAATCTATAATATGTAGCACTGGTAACTATGCAATCGGGCCATCGACTGCAACATTGGTTCTATTTTCGGTGATACATTCATAAGATGACAATGAGCATGACCAAATGATATCATAGCAAGAGATTAAGGAATGGTGGGAGAGAAAGATAACAAACTATATGTAAAACTATGCTAGAAGAAACAAGTTGACTATCACTCAAGCAAGAGAGAAATACTTCTCTAAGATGCATGAAAAGTTTGTTGAATCCGTACCGTTCGTATTGAAGAAGATCCTGGATGAAAAGACCTACAAATGAAAAAGAACGACAATTACTTCAAATGCTAACCAGAGGATGCACATGAATCTATCAGAGTGGTGCAAAAGAATTACAGACGAATTCTGTGAAGAATGTGCTATTGAAGAGCGATTTTCTAGTGACAATGTCAAGAAAAGGTTCCATAACTACCTCACAGACCAATTACTTTGTTCTTTTCCAACATTTTTGTTCAAGTTCTTGATCGACAAAGGAGCAGTGCATATTGTCGAGCCTTGACCTAGGTTGTTATCACCACCCCCAAACACGAATTGGGAAGAAAAGCAAAGAAAGTGGTAAAAATTCGTGCAAGGGAGAGAGAGTGGGAATACTTCTTGAACAAAGGAAGCACTACATCACGCTAGTCAATTGGTTTCATACTTCTTGTCAATTGGTTTCATACTTCCCACTCCGATTTCTGTCCCATTGTCCATTGGTTTTTATGCTTACCTTCTCCCTTTTATCGCATTAATTTCCCTACATGATGACAAGACAAACCCTCCAATATTTCCTTGGGTTCTAGTTTTCACACTTACCTGCTCCCTCTGCTTGCAGTCGAATTAAGTAGCCTATGTTTTGTTGTAGAGATTGTATCGAATATGGCTATATGGGTGTTGTATAATTCCCTTGATTTGCAGTATGCGGTGTCCAATAGATAACTCAGTCCAATTAATAAATGTGTGTCTCAAAAACCCCTAATGTAGTAAAGGAACCAGTCATGATTCCAACCCATCAAATTGTAAATGATAAGACATTGTGTTTCCTAAGTGAGTACAACAAATCTAAGCTCGAGAACCTGATTTAGAAAATGGAGGTCGTAGAAAAGGTAACTTTATGCTTTGTGGCTCTCCTCTATTCTTAACTATCGACATTCAATCCTTCATCTTTCACTGGCTATGGCTTATAGAGGAGTCATATTCATTTGCATTCTTAGGATCTCCTTAAATTTTTTATTGCAAGCATTGGATGAAGCTTCATCCAATCAACAAGGATTTGATGCAATTATGATTTTGAATGAAGTACTAGGAATATCAACTTGGGATTGATTTCACTATTATAGTGTTCATATGTGAAATTGGGCTTTAACTCAATAGACATAAGATCTTGATGAGACATGAATAGGCACTAGTCTATTTTAGACATTACTTATCATATATTGTAGAGGTCAACACTTTTTGTCAACATATTAGGTCTGATTCCAACATTTTTAAAAGTAAAATTTTAATAATATGCAAACTCTATTTTTTTGTACCCCGAGATATCTAACAAGGAATCCCTTTGTTGCATCAACTTTATAGATATTTTCTTTATGGCTATTGTAGATCTATATTATTTTAAAGCATTAAAATCATCTTTTATAATATAAAAACAATGATTCTTTATTAATGTATAATAGAGTAAATTCCTTGGCTATACCTTCAAGTCAACTATAATGTTTCAAGTTGTTCCTTTTAAAAACACTCCAATGACAAAGAGTTCTTTATAAAAAGGAATGCATCCAAATTTGTTGTTGTGCATGCAATACATAGTTTGTCTCCTATTGAAGAGTGGTTAATAAACTATAACTTTCGTAGACCACCAATTTCATGTGAAAAACACATTGCATTGGGTCTACTTTTAGATGTCCCCTTGGGTTGTAATAAAAATATAAATGAGTAATTGGATTTTTGGATTTTCAATGGAACTAATGTAAATGTAATACTTTATTCAACATTTCTTTTATAAAGTGGTTGGTTGCATGCTTATTGGCAAACAAAATTCCATGCTTTTAATAAATGTTTGGTATAATGTTTGAACATACTAAATGCAATGTGTTACTAATATTATTGATGTAATGTTCAATATTTTTACAATTAGGATTCTGAAAATGAGCAACTGGTCTACCATCTCTATTGTTTCCCCCTTTATAATGTCAAATCAAGAGAATGTTATTAAACAAGAACAACTCAAAGATGAAGCATACTAAGCATGGATTAATCAACCACCTATTCAATTCCCACTACATCATGAGCCACCAATTTAAAACCCCTACAGTAACAATATGTTTTCACATGTTTGGGGTTGAGGCAATGATATAGAGGTTTGTATGGTTGATTTCTTATAGCATTCCCATTCCACGGAGGGAATATTGTTACATGAATTTGAAGAAAATAAACTAGGGATGACATTGATATCATTGATACCTTCTTCAAAATCTTGATATGTGCTTCCACCACCCCTCTCATTGGACTTGACTCAATGTCTACCCAACTAGGGACAAAAATGTTACCATAGAACTTGAAAGCATTGTATGGTATATGTTATGCAACCAAGTCCAATAAATAACATAAACAAATCAGAAATAGACAATAAGAGAGTAATAAACGCCTTAACAATGAATAAATGAGATAAATATCAATCCTCTTCGAGGGAGGAACCTCCTTACACAATGTATTGAGTACACAAGATAAGATAAGATACTATGATGACTAAAATGAGAATATATCCTTCCTATATATAAGAGACGAAGGTGTACAATAAAAACTAATAGACCCAAGCCGAAATAAATAATATGTAATGCACCACAATATACAGAGTAATGTGCCACACTATTTGGTGTAATGTGCCATCATTAAGGGCTTAACATGCCTCTCCCCTTCAAAAAATGCTGTCCTCAATGCTGAAGTAGTTCTGGATGCTGTTTTTTAAAGGACTCATCTTCCCATGTTGAATCTTCCACGGGTAAGTTCTTCCATTTAATGAGATACTCTGGAATTAATCGATTTTGGAGTTTTCTAGTTCTTATTTCAACAATTTATTTAGACTCCAAGATGATTTTTTCTTCCTCATCAAGTTCTGGTAATATCGTTTGAACTGGTAGCTTGTCATCGATTACCTTCTTTAAGCATGAAACATGGAAAAATGGATGGACTCGTGAAGATGGAGGTAGTTCCAATTTGTAGGCCATACTACCAATATTTTGTAATACCTTGTAGGGACCTTAGTATTTAGGTGATAATTTATTATCCTTCTTGGTGTTCTTCAGGGACATATGTTTGTATGGTTGTAGTCTTAAAAACACCCAATCCCCCACATTAAAGCTTCGTTCACTGCGGTGTTGATCTACTTTTTGTTTCATTAGATTCTGTGCTAGATTCAGGTTGTAAAGCCCTTAATGGTGGCACATTACACAATATATGTGGAAAATTACTCCCTATATTGTGGCGCATTACATATTATTATGTTGGCTTGGGGCTATTAGCGGGTCTATAGTTGTTATTGTACACCTTTGTCTCCTATATATAGGAAGGTGATACTCTTATTTTAGTCATCCCAGTATCTTATCTTATCTTGTGTACTCAATACACTTTATAAGGAGGTTCCTCCCTCGAAGAGGATTGATATCTATCTATGTTATTCATTGTTAAGGTTTGGATTTCTCTCTTATTGTTTATTTATGCTATTTTTATGTTATTTCTAGGACTTGGTTGCATAACATTTGGTATCAGAGCTCTCTATAATTAGAACACATACACCATGATCCATTTGGCTTGGGTACCATTACCATTGGTGGAGAGTAAGAACGTTGGCTAGGCCTAATTATGCTAGCCTCTAAAATTTCAGCAACCATACACTCAATTTCACTCTTTTGGATTAGGGATATCGGTAAGGTCTAATGTTAGGAGGAACACTGTGTGGAATTAAGTGGATAGCATGAAAAAAGTCATGAATAGGTGGAAGACCTTTGGGAATATCTTCAAATACCTTGGAATGCTTATTAATGACCCTTTGGAGATTTGGGGAGATAGGGAACTTTGAGGTTTAAACATATAATGAGCATAATTGTGCAACTACACCTTGATGTCCCTTTTTTAACAAATTTGTCAAACCATTAGAGATTATCACCTTGCTTGGTTTTCCTGTGATACCATTTAAATCATATTCTTTTCCTTCCCATGAAAATTTCATGAAAAGTGTTTGAAAATTAAAATCCAATTTTCCCAATGATTGTAACCATTGGACAACTAATACAACATCAACACCATCCATTGGGATAGAAATCATTGTACTATTCAATGCATATTCCCCCATATCCAGATTGACATTATGGCATTTCCCTGGGAAATTTATAGTTCCTCCATTTGCAATCATTACTTGAAACTCTATTGCTGGATATACAAAGCAATTAAGAACATTGGATAATTTACAGTGAATGAAATTATGAGTACTACAATAATTAATCAACATTGTTACCTTATTCTTTTTGATGTATCCTTCCATCTTGAGAGTTTGAGGAGTGCTAATTCCAACCAATGCATGACAAGATATAGTGGGAGTAATTTATTCTGAAGCAGCCTCTTCTATTTCTTTTGAAGTCAACTCTTGTAGAGATGCTTCCTCTTCTTTTAGTTCTTCCTCTTCACAATCTTTTGGAATAGGGAAACGTGCAACAAAAGGACACCATAAAGATATTTTCCATGCACTCATGAACTAGGTCCTAGCAGGAGCGTCAAACTCGATAAACACCCAAGGGATTCCTTGGTGTAGAATATGTCAGAATAGAGGCCATCGGTCAAAAGAATATTTGTGTTTACAAAAGATTGTAAGTACACCATCTAGTCTGTATTGTAAATTTTGTAAATCTGTAGGACATGATGAGAAATATTGGAGAGAATTTTAGATACTTCATGAGAAGATGATGGATACCTATTTGATGAAGAATTATGAGCATATGCAAGCCAATCGAGCTCAAGCTCAATACCATCCTGATCAATGTACACTAGCACAATTTCACCAACTGCAATATCCTCGGCCACAATATCAACAAAATCAGTATCCGTCACAACAACACTACCCTCAACTTAGAGGAGGTGGAAATTTTTGAGGTCGAGGAAAACAAAAATAAGGAGGAGAATTTGGTTGAGGAAGAGGCCAAGTCGTATGCTATAACTATGGAAAACCATGACACTTTTATCGAGATTGTGCAAGTCCCACAAAGACATGTTCGTATTGTAAATCATTTGATCAAACTGTCAAACAATGTCCACAATTGATTATGAAGTGGCAAGATCTAAGTGTGGGAAATCCCAACCATGTGTAGAATCTCAATCCAAACCCCAACCAGAACATCCAGATGATTTCTTTCGAGCAAAGAGAAGAAAACATTGTTGTCGCCACAAGGGGAGGTGCTATGATTGGAGAAAACCAGAGCGTACAACATGGAAAATCGCAGGTGTGACCAATGACACAAAATAAAGTACCATTTGAAGTTCAAAAAGAGAATAAATTATTCCTAGACGTTCGACTGTAATTTGTCGACACAAATCAAGCGTCAACATTTGGGCAAGTAAGAGAGATGCCCAAATTGTTTGATCTAATACTCAGGAAGCAACTGGCGAGAAGGTTAGTAATATCCAAGATTTTTTCAAAAATTTCTTATCTCTAATCCATGATAAAAATGTTGTTTCAGAATTGACAATACTCATAGATGAAAGCGCAGAATATTTGTGACCCAAACGAAGAGTTAACCATGTCGGGAAAATATTAAAAACTGGTCACGAGTTGCAAATGACTACGTAGATAGGAGACTATGATATGGATTATATCTGGGCTCTGATGTCAATATATTGACAATGCAGACATGGGAAAGTATGAACAATCCGTGACTAGATTGGTCTCCCATTCAACTAAGACTAGCAAATCAGTTGAAGGTTCTATCCATTGGTGGACTAACTCAAGTACAAGTCGAGGTAGAAGGTATAAGAACATATGTGGACTTTGAAGTGATCGACATTGTCGATGATACAAACCCATATCCTGCACTTTGGGGGATTGATTGGGTGATGTATAATCATACCATCATCGATTTTAAGAGAAGAATATTGTCGTTTGAAGACTTACAGATAAGGGTGGTTGCGCCAATTGATCCGCTCAAAGGACATAGATATGTCAAGCCAGTTACCAGTGAAGGACAATTTGATTACGTGGATCACATATATAATGTCATGTATTCAAGAAATCACTATATAAACCCAACTGATGATGAAAATATGAGTTGGAATAGTGTTAGCTCCTCTACATTTGATTCAGGTGAAGCATTAGAAATTTGGCAGAATCAGATGCACGAAGTTTTAATGAGAAGATGCAAAATAATTACAATATCTCTTTGACGGGTAGGAGCTGAGGCAAGTGAACTACCTACATACAAAGGTTTACCTAACCTTGCATATTTTCTAGCAGAATTTGAAGCAAAAATTAGAGAATCACACCGATTGTTTGCCTTGGACTTTGTGCTGATAGATACGCTTGCTAGGTAATGGGGTATACATAAACAATATATCTCTGAATGGGCGCAATGTAGAAGATTGCTAGAGATCATATTTGGAGAAGAGATCAATTATACTGGTCGCAAGTATACAAGATTGATAAATCTTGTCAAACATATTGAGCATTGTTGCATGACATGGCAGGACTATTCACGAAAATAATGGGTTCATCACTTCATACATACATTGGACACAATACCAAGGAATTGGTATACATTTGTTGAACTGTGACAAGGAACTCTTGAGTGGGAAGAAATATCCACTAGTTTCACACATACATTTGAGTTCGCATATGATCATCTAACAATTTATTCTACACTACAAGTGATGAAACATAAGATATTTGAAGAAATCCCTGTCGCAACGACAAATTTCCATTAATGCAACACGACAATACACCATTGGATGGAATGATACAATGTGATTGGAGAAATAAATGATGATAACCCGCTCAATATAAACATACCTGAGTCGAAAGGTATGCACCCAGTGGAGGGATTTGGTATTTCTAGGGACCAATTCTTGAGTCCACTCAAAATTAAGAAAGTTAATTTGGCTCGCCTAAAAATCCAAATTTCACCAATATTGGAGGTTATTGGGATGAAGATACTGTAGGAAAGGTCACTGATTTATCACATGAGTTTCAGGATTTGTTCCCTACCATATTTTTAGAAATGAAGGGAATAGTTGGAGATCTCTACAAAATGAAAATACCTTTGTGGCTCGATGCAAAATCGGTCAAGCAACGACCATACCGATTAAATCCACGATAAAGAGAAAAAGGTCAAGGTTGAATCGAAACGAATGCTAGAGGTAGGTGTTATAGAACCCATTGAGGAATCAGAATGGATTCATCCGATAGTAGTCTAGGACAAAAAGACCTCAAGCGAAGTAATGATTTGTGTTGACCTGAGAAAATTGAATGATGCTTGCTTACATGACCCATTTTGGAGGCCAGGAAATTTACTAGTTCATTGATGTGTTTTCTGGTTACATCAGATCAGGATTTTAAAGGAAGTCCGAAACAAGACTACCTTTGCAATGGAGTGGGGATGTTTCTAATATATGGTAATTCCCTTTGGACTTCAGAATGTTCCTATGTTTTTTTCAAAAAGTATAGTTGTTGCCTTTACAAATTTCATACAAAAATTTCTTGAAGTCTACTTCAATGATTGGACAGTATTTGGTCTCATAAAAGGCCATATGGATATCCTTAGAATGATGTTGGAACGTTGTCGCCAGTATCAAATTTCACTAAATTTGAAGAAATGTATCTTTTGCGCTCGTTTGGAGCAATGTTGGGCCATGTGGTCTGTCGCTATGGAATTCTGGTCGACTCAGATAAAATTGTGATCATTGTTGACCTACCACCACCTTCTACATTTAAATAGTTGAGAGGAGCACTAGGAAACACTAGATACTATAGAAAATTTATCAAGGGGTATGCAGATGTGATTGCTTTGATGGAAAAGATTTTCAAAAAAGATGCTAAGTTTCATTGGACAGAGAGCTACCAAGAGATCCTAGAAACATTGAAAAAAAAGATGGCCACTGTGCTAATACTTGTATTTCAGTCTAGAAAAATAAGTTTCATGTTCATATTGACACATTGTTTGTCATGCTCGACGTGATATTAACGCAATCTGGTGAAGGATCGATCGATCATCCCATTTCCTTAGCCAGGAAGTTATCGATTGCAGAGAAAAAATATACCAGGACGAAAAGAGAAGGTTTAGTGATGGTAAATGTGCTGCAGAAATTCAGACATTATTTGTTGGGTGGACATTTTAAGATGTACACTGACAATTCCACCTTGAAATACCTGGTCAATAATCCAGTGTTGGGGGGGAATATTTGTTGGTGCCCTCTCCTCTTCTACGAATTTGATTTTGAAGTAATTGTTAAACCCGGTCAATTGGATTTGGGACCAGACCATCTTTCAAGGATAGAAAGTGGTGAAGAGCCTAGTAACATGGATGATAATATCCCTGATGTTGAATTGTTTGTGAGAACAATTTTCAATGATGTTATAGAGATATCATACAATTTTTGAGTACAGGTTAAATGCCAACTGAGTTCAACATTGCGTAGAAGAAAAAATTGGTTGTACGAGCTATGGGTTTTCAGTTGATCAATGGACAATTGTATAAAATGGGTCCTGATGAGATTATTCGTCGCTGCATTTTGGAGCATGAGCGACTGTTGATATTAAATGAAGAACATGATGGTTTTGTAGGAGGACAATACAGAGGAAAATATAGAGTGCACAAGATTTTGCAAGCAAGATTATGGTGGCCCACCATGCATGCGGATTCCTAGGATCATTGTCGTAGCTGTGATGTTCGCCAAAGGACTGAAAATCCATCGCAACGCGATGAAATGCCATTAGTAACTCAAATAAATTTGCAGGAATTTGATAAATGGGCCATTTATTCTGTGCGTCCTATCAGTTTGACAAGAAAACGTACTGGTGCACGCTATATTAATGTTGTGACTAATTTTTTAATCGGATGGGATGAAGCAGCGCTAATGAAGGGTTGTATTGCTGCGACCATTATGAAGTTTTTATTTGAGAATTTCGTGACATGATTTGGATGCCCATATATTTTAATAATGATCAAGGTACACACTTTGTCAACCAGTTGATTACATAACTCACAGAGGAATTCCACATTTAGCATAAAAGGACAACACCTTATCACCCTCAAGAAAATAGAGCTTTCGAAGCCTTTAACAAAATTCTGGAAAACACAATGACAAAGATTTGTAATTCCCAAAGTGTCAAAACCCCAAATTTTCACAAAAATTTAAAATTTTAAGATAACATAAAATGCTGAATATGCGGTTTACTAACAGCTAATGGTTAGCAGAAAATGAAATAGTCCAACAATTAGTATTATACATTTTCAAATTACGTAAACTAAAGTAGCTTCTTTTTCGTAACGTAAAATATGAATTACCCGCATACTATTTTCTTTCAGTTTACTAATGAGTCTACTTTATGGCAAGTAGGTGGAATCTAACTTTGAATCTTGGAATTACTTAGCATTTATTCTCATGCAGACAGATTGCTGGTTCTTACAAGTTCACAGGTACGATCGATCAAGTAGACATTTTAAAATTCATAAAGTATCAAGAAGTGTTTCTGTTTGCAAAATGATATGCTAGTAAAATAAGCTGATAATTTTCAAGCAACTTCAACGAGGTAAATTAGTTTATCTTTTCTAGTTTTTCTTGTAAGCAGAGTTCAAATAAACGGGTTCTTTCTTTATCAAGCTTAGGGACACCAAAGTTACTTACTGAGAGCTCTAAGCTTGTAATCTTTGTTGTACATTCATTTCTATCTTAACATGCTTAACTTGCAAATGTTATACTTATTTGTACTATTTGTTTTTATTCATGGAAGAGCTTCTATCAATATTGATAGTAAAGATTCTCAATAAATTATAAGTTTTTGATTTTATTTTTAACTTACTAGTTATGGAAGTTATTAACCTGTTACTGGTATGTAAAAACCAGTTGTTCACTAACAAGCTATCATCTTTCTTACTTACATTAACGTCGTACTGCATGTACTAATGTAACCACATACATTATCATATTATTTACTAAAGTACCAAACTGATCGTTATTTACATTCTATTGGGAAACTTACTACCTGTAAAACTCCTTGATATTATAAGCTTGATTATTGTAAAAAAATAACTGCATTATTTCAAATGGAATACTGTATGCCCTTACTTCCTAATTCTAAGTCAATAAGTGTCGTTCCAATGATTATAGACTTGAGCATGGTTATTCCATTGTAATTTTATTATTACTATAATGCCTCTCTTACATTAAGTTAATTTCTATAGTAACTATTATGGTAGATCTTTCTACTATGATCAAATTTCTACCCTATGCTAAGTATAGCTTATCTTGATCAATCACAAACTATCTTGTCCAATATAAACAATTAAGGTAAATTACTAGCATTGACAAGTCGAGAAGCAACTAGTGTCTAAGAAAGTTTAAACCAACATCGAACTTTGTAAAAGTCGTGTTTATACTCTAATGATTATGCTATTCAACTCCATACATTATAACCACCCAAGTTGTTGGTTTAAAAGTGATAAGTTTGGATTATAATACATGCATATTTAACAATGTTTTGCAAGTATATAAATATATAGTAGTTAGAAAGGTTCTAAGCAAGATCAACCTTGGACTTTTTCCATAATATCAAATGGTTACCACCTTTCACTAGGGTCAACGTTTATGAATTATTGTTTAACCAAACGCCAAAATCGAGCTATCAAACATTATGATAAGGTTTATATATATGAATATTGATGTGTTAAATATAGATGCATACATCATAGTTCATGCATAGTTTGATAATAAAATCATTGTTTTAATAATTTGGATGATTGAACCACAGGTGGACTTTGGAATCGAACCTTGCATGGTTGGAATTATTTGAGGGCATGTGGCCACCTCCTATCCGTGTATTGGCGATATAAAACTCTTGAAACCCTAATCGCTTTGTCATTCTCCCTCCGAAGTTCACGCTGGCCTTCGGGCTGCTCTGTAAGGTTTCATGGCGACCGTGAGGGTTCTTCCTGTACAAGCTTGCTCCAAAACTTGGGTTTAACGTTGCTGTAGTCTCCTGAGTTCAGTCTTGTGGAAAACCTTCTTAGCTGTGGGTGTTATTATACGAGAGTTTACTGGTTTTGTTTGCACTTGGCTTGCGACCGGTCCTTAGCTCCTTATTGCCTTCCCCGTGTTTTGTCACTGCTGTGAGAAGCTAAGCTTCATTACTGTTGGTTGTGCTCCATTGACGTCGCAGGGTTTGGGAGATTTTGTATGTGCAAATTGCAATTGGTGACTGTCTCTTCGCTAGATGGTTGGATACTCTTATTTAAGGTAAATATTTGGTTTTCTTTCCAGAATAGAAGACTCACAGTAAAGTTATTTTTACAATAGGGTTTACAATAGCGAATGAGTTTTGTAACTAACACACAGTATTGTGCTCTCCTTGTAGGAACTTGTGACTACTCTTGCAACCCGTGATGAAGATAATGCTAGCTGTCTTCAAGGGCTCATGGCTCCAATCCAGTAAGCCCTGGGTTCAACGAATGGGTTCTTACCCTGCTTGTAACAGGGTTGTCGATGGTGAAACCCTGAGCTTGAGAGCTTGTCCAGTTTCTCCATTAGTTACATGGTTTTATTTTTTAAAAGTTGTTGGTTCTATTCTATTTGCAAACCCTCGCTACGTCATTGGGTAGTCCCAGCCTTGAGCTGAGTGTTGTAATTAGTTTTAATTTCCAGCCTTACGGCCTGTCAATGCAATACATTAGTTTTTAAGAAAGTTTTTCTTCGAGCTCAGTCTCGTTTCGTAGTCGTACTGTATATTGTGACGCTGTGTATGTTAGGGTTTTCCCTAACCAACTATTGATGAATAATATTACTGTCTAATATATTTTGCAAATAGATTATTGTTAATATTTAAGATTGTAACCCAGTCATATTGTGTAGTTTATCATATTAACCTACCTGTTTGAAATATACAAACTAGGGTATTCATGGAATGAAACCCTTGTCTAAATAAGTTCTTCAATTGATTAAAACAAGATTCTGCTATTTGTTAATTTGGTTAGTTATTATTATTACAGTTGTATTGTGATAATTTAACTTGTAACAATACATTTGTCTTTTTAAAGGATTGTAAACAATCTATAGTAGTTTAATTGTTTATTGATATAATAATCCAAATAAATGGACTGTAACTTAAATGCTTTTATTTGTATAGATTAAATAAATTTGGTTTAGGGTTTCGACCCTGAAGTTTACCTTTACAGGTATAAGCCTGTCTGATAATTATAAAACAGTTTTTACATAGATATTTATTTATTTTTATATTAGTTATTAATCATATTCTCATTGTTTTTATTTACTAAACTGGCAGATAGAATTTACTCAGAGTTCTTGAAAAGATAAGCATAGATTTTGTAACTTAGTTTGCTCTTTAAATTTAAGTACTTTTAATATAACCCTACTTAGTTTATAGTAATTATTAGTCTTAGATTAGTTGATATTATTAGAAAATAAACTATATGATTAGTAGTTTATTTCTTTACTGAACTGAATGTAAACATTGTAACTCGACTGAGTTTTTTTTGCTGCATTTCATTCAGTTACTAAGTGAACACAAATAAATATAAACCTATCATAACACAGTTTAACCTCCATAATATTTTAATTTGAATAAAAATTAATCTATTGTCTGTAAATACACAATCTTATCTACTAAGATATTCTCTTATCATCTTAATCGTTCTACCTATACTAGATTACTGCTATTCCTTTTCCAATATATTTCAATAAATAAGCTTGTTAAAACAATACACAAAGATAACTAGATCACTAATCTTTTTAAGAATAACCTACATACTGAAATAAATTACTCTGTTAACTACGAAATGCAGAACCATATCTATTCTATTCAGTCTCTTAACATTTTCTTTCATCTACTGTAAAATACTCTATCTGTGCTGGAGTGCGGCCTAGTCCTTCCAGGCGTGGAAAAACACAGACTAGAAATTATTTTCCATTCTAACACATTAAAACAAAATAATGTAGAACCTGATTAGGATAGAAGACAACAATGTTAGGAGGCTGTTCCTCCCTACCAAACTCCTAGAGAGTGCTCAAACAATTCTTCCTCAGAACCCCCGAGCATGTTCCCGGTCTTCTTGGTTGAGAACTGGTGGAGAATGCAAACAGTAGACTAGTCCAATAACTCAGTAAAACACCCTGCACTCAGCAGTAATATCTTTCAGCTTAAAAGCCGCACTAGATCACTCAACAGTTATTTCCTCAAACTCTTTCCACAATTCCCTTCCATTGAATTTCTCTGAAGTACATACACCTAAATGATCACTTCTCTAGAATGAGGAGCCTCAGCTCTCTTCAATGGGCATTTTTATAAAGATTGCCTAGGTCTTTTGGGCCAGTTGTCATTAATTGAGCCACCTGCTCTGATTCCACTTTCTTGGGGAATCATGACCCCAAATGTAGGGAGATTGCCACTTGCAACAGTTGGAAGTGGTTTGAGGATGCTGCCACATGTCAGTTTGCTCTCCACCCAGTCTCCTCCACCAATTTGACCAGTAAACACTCTTTTAATAGCTCTCCTAAGTTTTCTGTCTCTTCCTTTATTTATTTATAATTAAAATATCCAGAATTACATTAAATATCCTTGACTCTGCTGAGTCATCAATTACAACTTAGCATAAAATTTAACATATTGTCCTCAAATAATAACAAATAATATAACATTGTTTTTGAAAAATTGGGGCATGTGACACAAAGAGATCACTAGGATGAAAAAAATTAGCAGTATTATGGGAATATCGCACGAATTATAAGAAATTAATAGGTGAAACTCCATTTTGATTGGTGTATGGACAAGAAGCTGTGATACCTATGGATTATATTGTCCCGAGCTTAAGATTTGTTGTGATCATAGAAATGATAGATGTCAATTTTGTCGAAGAAATATTCGCAACTTGTGCAGCTGGAAGAAGAACGTTTTGTTGTAGGATTTCATCAAAATGTTGAAAAACAAACGCAAAAAGTATGGCATGATCGACACATTAAGAACAAGCAGTTCGAGGTCAGAGGACTTGTTCTTATGTATGAAAACAAAATTTTCAAGCATCCAGGAAAGTTGAAAACACATTGGTTGGGACTAGATATCGTAAAGATGATCACTAACATATGAGTAGTGAAATTGAAAAAGTTATATGGAATTGAAGTCAAAGGATTAGTGAATGGAATTCAGTTGAAGTCGTATCATGATAGTAATGAATTGGCCGCATAAAAGAGAGAGAGAGAGAGAGAGAGAGAGAGAGAGAGAGAGAGAGAGAGAGAGAGAGAGAGAGAGAGAGATATCTTTGGTCATGGACATTGAAGTCAAAGGATTGGTGAATGGAAGTCGTATCATGATAGTAGCAAATTGGCCGCATAAGAGAGAGAGAGAGAGAGAGAGAGAGAGAGAGAGAGAGAGAGAGATCTTTGGTCATGGACTAGTAGTATTCTGCATAAATACCACAACTTGTGCAAACTAGGTGTTTGGCATAGATCATAAATTCAGGGCGAAGACACTTAGTGTGTCACAAGAAAGGGACTCTGTCAAAGGAAAAAAAATAGGTCACAAGGAGTGTGATGCTATTGCAAGAAAAGGAGATCTGTCAAAGTATAAATATAGGTCATAGGGAGTGCGACGCTTTTGTAAGGAATATTGATATCACAAAAGTGGCAATTGGAGGGTATTAAATTCAAAATCCAGAGTTATTTTGGCAGCATACTTTTAAGTCACTTTGGTCATGATTGCAATAATGTCATAGCAAAAAAGTGGCATGGTACATGGCAGTTTCTGTATGATGATTCAAACAGGTGATCCACGTGACGGATCATGTTTGCACTATTTCAATTGATATTTGCACGTGTGAAGGTCTGACATATCGAATGAGTAGGTATTACCTGCATTCACCCTTCACTTTCAATTTAGTCTGATGCACTGGAATGTGGAATTGCTCTCTGTAACTCCCAGGCCCGAAGTAAGTTCATTGTTTACAGAAGTATGGTTACTATGAATCCTAGTGACACTGCACTCACAGGATCTATGATTCAAGCTATGTTACCTATGTTGATCAAGGAAGATATTTCCAAATATGTTCCACCATAGGAAGGGATGGAAATGGAAGCTGAGCTAGCTATAGTCATCCCTGAGATAAGGATATGAACCGACCTACCAGGTTTGTTAATGAATAATTGTTTTGGTTCTCGCAAGAGTAAATATCTCTTAGCATTGCTGATGAAGGATGAAGAAGAAGCAGTTGAAATTCGATTGCAAAATGACATTCCACCGAAACCGCTAGATAGAATTGTGGAATGATTCACCAGAGTGCACATTATCCATTGCTAGAACCCTGCAATCTGAACTTGCGTTCAGATAACAAAAAATAAATATAAATGCCACCATCATCACCATAATCTATATAAGAATATAAAAATATAATTGTTGATGGTGTTTAAAAGAAGAAGATACGATGGTTGATTTCCATGAAGAAAAGGAAGATATTGATGAAAAAGTGGATTTCATAGTCGAAGAAAAGGAAGACGTCGATGAAATGAAATATTTCATCACCGAAGAAGAGGAATACATCGATGAAATGTCAGACTTGATTATTGAAGAAATGGAAGACGTCGATGAGATGGCATACTTCATCATTAAAAAATAAAGAAGATGATTAGATGCCGAATTTAATTTCAAAAGAAGAAGAAGTTGAGCAACATGGTATTCCTCTACGAGGGAAGAAGCCAAAGAAAATAATTCTCAGGAAAGCACTTGGGATTTCATCTTCATCTTTCGGAAAGGGTGATGTCCATGAACTTTCCCATCTTGTCCATATATATGCTTCGAAATAGTAACTTTATACAATAGAAGAAAGAAGGAAAGCAACGACAGAGGTTGCGAAAAGAATCGAAGAAGCTGAGTCATCTTGTGTTAAGGCTGTCCACCATGTGTCTCAGACTTGGGAAGCCTTGATTAACGACACCAAACTAGAGAAATTCACAGAGGATCTGTGCACAACTGAGGCAAAATTAACTCATATGAAGAATGAGATGAAAAATTTACCATTGGCAGAGAATATGGCTAAGGAAGGAGAAATGAAGAAGCTCCAACATTAAGTGACGGTGCTATGCACACAACAACAACAAAGGGCATATAAAGTTGGAGAGTTGTAGGCTGAAGCATATCGGATTACATGCATTATTAAACCTATACACCAAAGGGGAAACGAGCAGTGGAAGCAACAAGGCTCATACCATTGGAACATGTTAGTTCCGAACTTGTGGAGAAGTTGAAGAAAACACATGAAGATGTGTGACTTGAGTCATAGAGAGTAGTGAAAATATTGCAACATTTTTAAAGTAAAGTCGACCCAAGTCAAGCAACAAAAGAATAACTTCACGTGGCTCAGGATGAGCTACATGTGAGTGTCGGGGGCATGTTGGGCCTAGGGAAATATAGGCATAATTTAGTTAGAATTATTCCCAAGTATGAAAAGAGTCAGGTTGTAAGAAGGAAAAGGAGTTAGAATAGAAGTAGTCGCGGAAGGAAGGAAGGACAAGGTAGAATAAGTAGAAGGAACAAAAGTAGACAAAGAAGAAATATATATGGAGAGAAGCAACCGAAGAGGAAGCTGTGAAAACAGAAGAAGAGAGTTCGCGACAAAAGAGAGTTCATGACAGAAGAGAGTTCGCGGTAGAAGAGATTTTGTGACAGAAGAGAAGCAACGACAGAAGGAAATATGCGATGAAATAAACCATGTCAGAATCCGTGCAGTGGCGTAATGACTGGAAATTGACAGTTTGAAAAAGATAATGGGTATGAGGTAGGCTATAGTCAGCGAAAGACGCACGTATGAATGCATATTTGTAATTCAGGCCGTTAGTTCCTATTGACATGTGTTGATAGAATAATAAATACATCTTGTTGGATAATTGCATGAATTCATATGAGAGAGACATGTAAGATTCTACAAAAGAAGGAACCCAAGCTGTATGTGGGTTATCTGCTAGTCAGTTGGGTCCAGGTCATGTGTTAGCTTTTGTAAATTGTGTTGTTTGTTATTTCTGTAAGTTTATTAAGTCATAGAGAGGAGTCAAAGAATATGCAGCTGAGTGTGCAGACGTGTAGGAGAGATTGTGTCGACACAGGTTGTATGCGGATTGACAGTAGATTCATAGAGGAAGTTTAGTCAATCTAGGCCGTGTGTGGATCATCAGTAGAGTTAAGTAGAGAAAGAATAATGAGAGAATACCAAAGAGCATGAGAGGAGAAAGAAGTTTGTATAGATAAGGAAGAAAGACCTAGAACATAGTCTGTAGCTTAGTGCGCAGACAAAAGGATGCCATATATTTCTCATGCCAGATGAAGAGCGTGTTTGTGGTTTTTCCCAGATGGGTTTCCACATTAGATACTCCCTCGAATGTGTGAATGATAAATGCATGTAAGTCGTATATATATATATATATATATATATATATGTTGCTATGAATGAGTGTTTATGTATTTTCTTACAAATGAGTTTATATGTATCTGTCACACTGTTGTCATTGAATGTATCCATTCCGCATTGGGTTTATTGTTAAAGTACCTGTCAAAGGATGATTTGTGTCACAACTTAACCATGCATAATAAGGTTAAATACCCCACCCACCAGCTTCGGTCGAGCACCTTGGTGGAATACCAAGGGACAAGAGATCCCCCACCCAAATGCAAAAACCTCGTTCTGGTAGTTACCCATAGGAATATATCTTGGGTGAGATTGCATCTGCTTTGCAGGTGCTACAGACTAAGCCACGCTCTGTAGGGATGATATCTTGGGCTTTGTTGCATGCAAAGGAGGGATTGAACCTGGGCCGAAGAGAGGAAACACCAACAGTTGCATTGACATGGAATCGAGACCCAATGCCAACCATTTATTCATTCATCCTCCTTAACATATTCTTAGTATCAGAGATATTTATCATATCTAGGGGTACAAAAACAAGTAATGTTTTCCATACTTTTAACCTCAAATCTTTTTTTTTTGAAATTCTGCGTAAAAAAAATTGTAATCTTATTTGTCTTTCAAAGTACAAAATTATAGTGTGATGATATTTGTCATTGCATATATTCAAAAATATAAAAGTTAAAAAATGATCTAAGATATTCTCTTATATTTTACATCATATAAACAACTGATATTAGTTCATCTAGAGTTTTCTTGTATATATGTGAGTTCACGTAGAAATTTTTTTGATCCAATTATATAACTAGAAATAGCTAGTTGATATCGTCACATCATATTGATATCGAACCATCAAAAGATATTTTCTATGCATCATAAAACTAGAAGACAAAAAAATTGATCAATATATAACCAATATATCCTACCGAGACTATCGAAATATATGCTTCAAAAATATGAAAAATAATCATGTTCATGATACAGTCACTTATTCCAAACCTTTAGGCCCTTCAAATAATGGCCTATGATAGTACTGGAAGAATTGATCATTTTTATGTTATTCTACCCTAAAATTCCCTCTAGCCGGTTGAAGCCCTCTTTAGAAAGGGTGTCTACAATCTTGTTTTGTTCACTGTATACATCCATACATGAAAATAAATTAAAATTTGATTTTATATTTGAAATATCCTTTAAAATTGGAACCAAGCTGGTGTGAGAACATCTTTGGGATCCCTTTATCAAGTTTATGACCAACATTGAATAGCCAAAAACTTGTAGGTTCCCACATCCTTTTTCCTCAACAAATATAAGAAGTATTTTGAGGGTGAGTAGCTCAATCTAGTTGTTTGTACATTCCCCAAATCGCAACGAAATTCTAAGGAAATGTGATTTCAAAGATGTATAGTCACACCTCCTCCACATAAGACTTATTTATTTTCTGAGGCGTCATCAAAGAAGGCCCATGGAATTTATTTATTGAATTCCACCTCTTGTATGTTTCAGATGGTATCCTCCCCCTTTCCTTGAGGAAAAATGACATAATTCGAATACCAGTTGAGCTTATGTTTTAGGATCCTAAGTTAGCCGCCCTACTTAGCCCTCCGGTCGACTACTTGTAGATCATATCAATAGATTGTGTCGAGATATACATGTTGTGTCACTCAATTGAACGAAAATGTAGTTATGTAACTACTTGTAATCTATATAAATAGGGTGTAGAGACAGATATAGTGTAGTGGTTCGTATCATATGTAATCATCTCTTTATGTGTCTTGTTGAGTAATAGAAATACTTGTTGCTTACTCATCCATTACTTGTCTATTGTTTGTATCATTGCACTTGCTTAAGTAATCTATAATATGTATCACTGGTAACTATGCAATCCCATCGACTACAACATTGGTTCTATTTTTGGTGATACATTCATAAGATGACAATGAGCATGACCAAATGATATCATAGCAAGAGATTAAGGAATGGTGGGAGAGAAAGATAACAAACTATATGTAAAACTATGCTAGAAGAAACAAGTTGACTATCACTCAAGCAAGAGAGAAATACTTCTCTGAGATGCATGAAAAGTTTGTTGAATCTGTACTATTCGTATTGAAGAAGCTCCTGGATGAAAAGACCTACAAATGAAAAAGAACGACAATTACTTCAAATGCTAACCAGAGGATGCACATGAATCTATCAGAGTGGTGCAAAAGAATTACCGACGAATTATGTGAAGAATTTGCTATTGAAGAGCGATTTTCTAGCGACAATGTCAAGAAAAGGATCCATAACTACCTCACAGACCAATTACTTTGTTCTTTTCCAACACTTTTGTTCAAATTCTTGATCGACAAAGGAGCAGTGCATATTGTCGAACCTTTACCTAGGTTGTTATCACCACCCCCAAACACGAAATGGGAAGAAAAGCAAATAAAGTGGGAAAAATTCATGCAAGGGAGAGAGAGTGGGAATACTTCTTGAACAAAGGAAGCACTACACCACGCTAGTTCACTAAAAATATTTTGGGCTAGTAATGGGGGGGGGGTTATTTGACCGCGTTCCCAATGAAGTAGATGAATGACAGTCGACAGATGAAAACACGATATGGTCATCATGGGAAAATACAAAAAACATGACGAAGATAGAACAATAATGCACAAAATCACTTTGGATGTCCAAAATATTGAATGAGAGAAGAGGAGGAAGCAACACGAAGAGTTAAGGGAGTAGGATGGTTTGGTCTAGAATTTTTTTTTTGGGTATAGTGATAGAAACAAAAGGAAATCCATCGTAGTGGAGTCGAGCTCATCAGAAAGAGGGCATTGATGAAGACCTACTACCAATGGATGAATACTTGTATATTGATCATGACAGAGCTCTCCAAGTGAATATACCTAAGCTTATAACTCCACATCCCCATTACATCTAACTCAGATTTCCCAAGTGCAAGATATCATCAAAGAAGATTTAGGACTTCACGGTGTCCAATATGGTATATGGATTCGACATAATGATGATGGAAATGAAGTCGACAGGCTATTAATCCATCGAACACAAGAATGGAACTGGGTCACCTTTCAACCCGAATTATACATTCAAATTGTTCATCTACTTTATTCAGATTATGAAGAAGTGCCCCCCGACCACTTCCAACATTTAGTAGTTCATCAAATCAGTTGAAATCTCAAAAAAAAGTGTAACCCAGATCGAATGGAATTTCACCTGGGTATCGACAAAAACTAAAGAAGTAAATCGTCATCTGACAGTCGATGAAGAACCAAATGAAGATGAAGATATTGTTGTCGAAAGTGGAGAGCAAGTGTTAATTCCTATCAATATACAACTATAAATAGTATTTGTCGAAAACAACCATGAAATAATTTCAACCGTAGGAAGTAATACACCATCACCATCCCCTACATTAGAAGTAAAAGTTGCAACAAAAATGGCACATGTAACAACACACATTCCTCTCTCCGAAGAAGTCGAAGATACAAAAAGACACTGGTTTTTCTACAAATCAATATGAGAGGCCAACATCATTACCAATGAAGAATGACAAATGCAACTATTTGCTAGTGCCCTTTGAAAAGGATCTCTCACATGGTATATGACCTACATAGAGAGAACCCCTCATGTGACGAAAGGTCAAATAAAACTACAGTTCATATCTTTCTTCAAAACCCTTGAGGAAAGCATCTCGCTGCTAAAGAGTTGAAAACCACTGCTCAAAATCTCATAGAAACTATCATGGAATACGATAAAATATTCAAAGACTTGCTAAGCCAAATTGACTACAACATTGACGAACACTTATTGATCCAATGGTTCGTGGTAGGTTTATCATAGAAAATCAGAATGCATATCTGTTTACAAAAATTCAATACATATGAGAGTGCATTGACTAAAGCATTACAAATAGAAATGGATGATGATTACCCTATAGCTCCCGTTTAATGACGCATCGAAGAACAACTTGAAATCATGTAGAAATCCATCCTTGAAATAAGCCTCAAAGGAGCCGAATCATGGTGTACACAATGCTCGACAACAAGCCATACAAAATATTACTATTGACAAGATGGCCGATGAAAATACGTTCAGTTCATACAAACAAAATGCTTTGACGACATCTGTCAAGAGCATGACTCACATGCAACAAAAGATTATCCGTACAATATGAAGAATGGGCAAGCTCGTTGGTGTGCTATATACAAAGTCAAATATCATTCCACAACAGAATGTCTTCTAAAATTAACAAATAAACATAACTATCAAGTAGTATACCATACTAATACTGTCAACCAAAGGAATGACATAAATGATAACAATGAAAGGAATGATAGAATTGTTTGGAATGATTATAGAAATGATCAAAATGAAAAATATCAAATATACAACAAATGAAGAAATGATCGACGTAACGACTACTTCAACCAATGAGGAGGATTCCAAGTCCGGGGTTTAAACAACGAAAGTAGAGAAAACCGACCATGTCCACCTATACAGTGTTATACATTCCTCAACGCAGGACATTGTCATGCAGAGTGTCCCTATAAAGATCAAACAGATCTGAAGTTTTGTACAAACTATGGAGTAGGTGATCACTATTTGGAGGATTGTCCTACCATGCTTGAAAATACTACTAATAAAAATAATGTTAACATCTTGTCCAGTGTTCCTAAGTATGATATTATTAAAACTAAGAATCTTTAGATTGTAACTCGATAAGGAACAAAAATTGGTCTCTATAATCCGCAAATTAGTAAATTAAAAAGTGGATTATCCTAACCATATTGAACAAAAGAAATTGTATAATAATGCATAAAAAATATTTCAAGAATTGACATCCCAAGAAGAATATGATGAATCTCGACAAGAAGTTATTAACGAAATGCTCAAATTAATAACTAAAGAGGAAGATGCCACAAAATTAATAGACCTAATGTATAATATAAAAGACAAGTCTGTTGAAGAAAAGAAATCTAAGAATATATGTTGATTAAATCAAAACAATGATGATGTCGAAATATGACAACCATATCAAGTAAAGAGCAATGATGTTTATACCTAGACAAATGCACAAGGAGAAAACCATATTGGAAATAGTTCATCAGTTGGATACAATTTGGGTACTAAACTTTACGATTGGAAGATAGAAAGCTACGAATTGCAAGCACAAGAATGTTGGATAATTGAGTCCATCCCTAAAAAGAAAACACAACAATTTTTTTATGCCACTAGCATTCCAAAGATATTTGAAAGAAAAATCGAAGAATATTCGACTCTAGCACCGATGAAAAATGAGTCATCAACCATGCCACCACTGAGATACAAAGAATGAGAATCCCCATCTTCTCATTTCAAGGAGGTTTCAAAGAACGTAGGTGAACAAGGTCGACTTGAGATCTTGGTCGAGTCATTCACAGGACAAGATGCAAGATGGTGGGATACACATCAGTTGAGATTACAGACATGGAACACAACGTCGACATACTTCTTCGAAAGATTCATAGGAAAGAAAATCACAACAAAAGAAAATAGTCCAACCTTTGCACAAGGTAAAAATCCCGAGAAACACATTGACAACTACAAAAAGGAATGGAGAATATTAGGCTACAAAGATGAAAGAATATGGTTGCACCCTTTTCTAAATACACTCTATGACTTACTGAACAAATGGTACAAAATGGAGGAAACAAGAGGAGAAACATTCATTCGGAAAGAACTCAAAGAAAATTTTGTCAAAGACTTCAAATTTTCTCCACAGGAGGAGCTATTTACTGAAGCAAGTAACCAAGTGAAATGTTTTCTACAACCGACGAGTAACAAAATACTAGTGGAGAATCAATGAATTCTTCAACAGAATGATACATCTAACAACATCAAGTCGACTGGACTCCAACATTCGACAAGACTACATTTGGAAATAGACAAAACAAAAGGGAAAATATTCAAGTGGAAATTAGAGCATTCAAGCACTTAAAAAGCTGGCTAGAACAATCTTCAAAGTCAAAACTTCAAAGAAAGAGGATCCTGGAAGGTTGAAAACATAAGAATTTCCACCGAAATTTTCATAGTTTAAAGAAGGATACTGATAGATCAACGAAAGTAGAGCACCCAAATGGATGGATGAAAAATTCAAGACAAAAGAAATAGATATATCCAATGATGATAGACCAAAAATGGAAAAAATAGGCGATTACTGGAATGAAAAATATGCAACAAAATCTATAAATCTACTGAAATAATTCCAAGATTTATTTTCCCAGGATTACAAATATCTTAAAGGACTTGTGTAGTAAATGGGATAAATAAATATCGACATTAGACTGGATGCAAAACTAGTCAAGAAAAGACTATACAAGCTTACACATAAATACAAGGAGATAATAAAGAAAAAATTGACAACAAGCTTGCAACTGGAATTATCTACCCCATTGATCAAGCAGAGTGGGAAAGCCAAATTATCATCCAAAATAAGAATCACGATCTAACATGACTGCTAATCTATGTCGACTTTAGAGAACTCAATAAGATAACACTTACATACCCATTTCTGACTCATTTTGTCGACAAAATTATTAATGAAGTCGCAGGACATGAATTTTATTCGGTCACAAACGGATTTTTCGGATTCAACCAAGTATTTATTACTAAGGAAAATTAGAAGAAGACTACATTTGTATGTGAGTTTGGATCATTTGCATATAAAGTTACACTATTCAGATTGAAGAATGCACTAGTTGTATTGTTAAGAATTTTTTTCAAAACATTCCAATAATACATCTACAAAACTATGGTTGTATACTTCAACGATTGGATGATCTAATCCATGCTAAAAAATCACTTCAAATGGCTAAGACTTATGTTGGAGATATGTTGAAACCTCCAATTATTGCTAAATATCAAGAAATGCATATGTGTAACTCTGATAGGAATTCAGTTGGGACATGTCATGTGTAAAGAAGGTATCAAAGTTGATTATGCAAAAATAAAAATAATTCTCGACTTGAAACCCCTAGTCAATTCCAAGCAAGTCAAAATTTTTCTAGGGCATACAGGATACTACAAAAAAATTATTTGGCACTACTCTTACATGACATACCCCTTGGAAGAGTTGTTAAATAAAAATCAAGAGTACTAGTGGACCAACGAATGTGATACATCATTCGACATCTTAAAGAGGAAACTAATCGAAGTGCCCATATTAAGATTCCCAAACTGGTCGATCAAATTTCATGTACATATCGATGCTTTAGGAATATCAGTTGGTAGGATCCTAACTATGATTGAATGGACTACCCAAACACATACAACATAAAAAAATTGAATAAGTCATAAAGGAATTACTCAATAATTGAAAGGGAAGCACTAGGAATGGTATTCACACTCCAGAAGTACCGACACTATCTTCTTGCTAACCCTTTTGTGTTTTAAACAGATCATCAAGCACTAAAATACTTGGTCAATAAACCTTTAAATCACAGAAGAATTTGTCGATGGTTGTTTTTATTCCAAGGGTTCGAATTTGAATTTATATTACGACCAGACAAAGCAAAGGTCAGATCCGACCATTTGTTGAGGATAACCATAGGCGAAGAATCAACTGGAATTGAGGACTACTTACCTAATCCTCACTTATTTAGAGATGAATTTGTGCCATCGAACTTAGCAGAGATTTCTCAATTCCTAGAAGAAGGACAAGCCCCAGAAGGAATGCATGAAAATAAAATGAAGATCCTAACAATAAAATATGCACCTTACACTATAATAAACGGGTTTCTCTACAATATTGGACAAAATGATGTACTACGATGATGTGCTCTTGACCATGAAAGATGAAGTATAATTAGTGAATTACATTATGGACTAGAGGGAGGACATTTTCAAGAGGACAATATTATGGTGTCCAACAATACGTAGAGATTTTTGAGAATTTGTGAACAAATGTGATCGATGTCAACGACTTGGACGACCTTTACCAAGCACAAAAATACCCCTAATACTAGTGAATCCAAGTATAAAATTTGAAATATGTACAGTTGACTTCATTGGGAAATTTCAGATACTTGGTGGACGAATGGGAGCAAGGTATTTTATTAATTGCGGTTGAATATGTTACTAAATGGGCAGGATCATAACCTTTCAAGACTTGTTCAAGCGAGATAGATTCTAAGTTTATTTATGAGAACATTGTCACAATATTTAGATGTCTACTGACCTTGATCAATGACCAAGGGTCACATTTTTTCAACAAAACAATAACCATCATAACAAAAGAATTTCTTATTGAGTATCAAAAGAGCACAACATATCACCCTCAATCCAACAGGGAAATAGAAGCTTTCAATAAAACATTAACTAAAGGATTAACTAAAGTATACAATATCGACAAGGATTACTGGGATGACAAAATACATGCAATACTATGGGAAAACATAACAACTTACAAAAGATCGACAGGTTAGACCCCATTCAAACTGGTACATGGACAAGAAGTGATCGTTCCCATGCATTTTTTCCAACAATCATCTACGATTTCCAAATTAATACATATTGATGTTGAACACGCCATAAAAGAAAGACTAGGCCAACCGTCGAATCTTGAAGAACACCGACAAATAACAATACACTATTAAGAAATGCAAAAGCAACAATAGAAAGGTTGACATGATAGGAACATAAAGAACAAGAATATATTAGTCAGTGATTTGACATTAGTTTAGAATAGCTAAGTAAAAGGGAAGATGAAAAATATGCACACTGAATGGATGGGTCCATATGTTGTCGAACAAATCAATGCCAACATATCAGTTCGGTTGAAGACATTACAAGGAAGTGTGTTTTGAAATCCTATCCATGACGCCTGACTATATCATTATAAATAATAAAAGCATTAAAAAAACAATTATAACCACTATTGCAGGAAAATAAATATAAACAAGGAGCCAAAGCAAGTTTGTTGGAAAGCTCATCATGAAAAGAGAGTGGAGAGATAGCACCGACAAGGGCGATGCAAGAAGTTGTAGACCACAAACCTAGAAGTACGATCGATGATATGAGATGCATAGACAAGAAGGAACAAGTCGACTAGAAGTTATAGAAAGAGATTCCCGAATGCATCGGCGTGAAAGCAACCAATGCAACACATCAAAAGATAAAGGAACACACTGACACCACACTAATGAAGATAAAAAGTTCAAGTCAAGTCATCAAGAAACTTGACACTTAGAGTAGAAAAGTTAGAATGCATTAGAAGAAGCATCGACAATCTGTCATTTGAATTTAACTCCTTCACCAAACCTGCAATTAATACAACCACCTACTACGTGCTCTCTCGTGCAGAACAATTCCGCCATAAATACCGAACTAGATGAGACTTGGATGTTATTTTTCCAAGAACTTGAGCATTAGAGAACCGAGCCATTTGAACCTATAGAGAAAATTTTTGAACCAAAGAAACCTTCTAGTAAGATGGCACTCAATAAATATCAAGCAACCATTAGATCTGCACCTATCAAAATAAGACAATTTGAAAAATTCAATACACCAATGGAGACTAGACTTCAGAATATACGTAACGCCAAAGTAGTCGAATAACAATGGAAAATAATCTGGAACAAAATCCTTGAATGGGGGAAAGAAGTAGATGACTGATGGAGAGAAGAATCCCAAAAACTTAGATCCAACACCATTCTAAACTAGTTGAACGCACCCTTTTTGGAAAGTTTCATAGGACTGAAAGAGATCACCACCCAATTCATTGTGAGCCACTATCATAATGGGAATTTATATTTTGACACACTTGTCGAGATTAACGATGCCCTAATTAGTGAAATTACTAGAATTTTAAACAAAGGGGATATAGTACCCATTCCATCAAAGCCTGCACTGGTCAAAGAACTCGCAGGTACCCCTGCATGAAAAAAATCCAGAGGGTTGGTGGTCAACCAGATAATATTCGACACACACAATATAGCAGCACGAGCCATGTTGACCGTGTTAATAAGCACTGGTTGAGGATCCAACCTTAAAATTGATATGCTAGAGGCTATACAAAATGTGTCATTAAAAGGAAAATTTTACTGATGGGCCGAGAACCTAGTTGGGATTATCAGAAACATTTGCAATATGTTCCAAAAAGATGGGTCACACATTCGGTACCCATCACTTATAATTTGGATCTCCATGGCTCACCTACAACTAGTAGGAAAAAAAAATTTCACTGCACAAAAAGGACCAGTCATGTGGAACTTTCACTCATTTGCGCCAGGTGGATGTCAAATTGGTACTGCAATAACCAATATTTGGTTGGACAACTAGTTCCAAGCCTTGAAAGTTCAAACAACCAAATGGAGAGTCCCCAAAAAAAATCGATGAAGTTTACCATCAACCGCACATATCTAGCTAGCATTAGATCATACGATGATTTGTTACTTAGAAGGAGAATCCAGAGCAGAGAAGGAACTCGAATTCAACCCCACGGTTGAGAAAATATTTGTAGAACTCAGCCAACAGTCTCCCACAAGTCTGCAAATACTACCGAAAGAAAAATGTGTCAACCAACCAATGGTTGAGCCTTTGAAAAATGATGAGAAGGAAGAGGACTATGAAGTTCAAATTCAACTAAACACATTCACACTCTACCCTGACAAGACCGGTGACATTAATCCCTTAGGAATTGCAATGAAAACACACTAGTAACAACCAGATAAAGCAAAACAATCAGAGGATAGTACCCAGTTAGATACTCCACTGCCGAAGAATGAATTAACAAAGGAGAATATTTGTTGAGTTTTCGCTGACATCTTTCGAGCTCGACATAATAGAAAAAACAAAGTGCAGGGGAAAGGAAAGTGAAAGCTTACCCTTCAAGAGCCGAAAGAAGAGGATGATGTTGAAATGTTCAACCATGTAACTCAAATACTAGAAGATGACGAAAATAAAAATATCTTTGCAGATGAACAACTAGCAAGGTTTATCATGGAAGAAGAAGAACAACATGCTCAAACACATGTACCATTGCCCAAGAAAGTCAGGTTTTCTAGTGAACCATATTTTGATCTCAACCAAAGTTAGATATCTCCATCCATGATCATTGTTATGGAAGAAGATATCTTATCGACATCTTCAACTACCATTACACCACCTTCCAAGTCGTCAACCCTCATCCCCAAGTTTGTAAAACATCTACCCACTCCACTAAGATCAAGAATTCAAACCGACTTTGACTTACAATAATTCATCAACTAGTTGCCTTCAATCCTCACTGACTGGAAAAAACTGATCATAAATAAACCGATCATATCCGACTTCATCCAACATTCTACCTTAACCCTACCTGAGCATAAATAACCTGAAATACCACCACCCACCACCTTCGAGCCATGTATTGTTAGGTGCACCAAAACTATATTGGAGAAAAACACAGAACCGACTAACAAAATTTTTGCGCAGCAAACAACATATTTCACACCCAGAATCGTTGACCATCCATCTCCAGTAATGTCTTTGACTCCTTTAGAAGACCCACTTCTGCAAAACCCCACTAACTTCCCATGAGAAAACTTTCCTAGCATCCTAGAACCAACTGCTAGGTCTACGACAACAAGCATTCTTGAAGTACCCTTGTCGCAAGAAAACCCAATCCTAAGTAAAAAACCTGACCTACTTCTATTTCCTCCATCAGATTCCGACACAACAGGTGTTCCAAATCCACCTCCGACAACGTCACCAACCCCCCCATATACCACCAAATTACTTTCACTTACTCCTGCTGATTGTATTAATACAACACTGACCACAAAACATAGTACAGACACCCTAACAACACAAGAAGCAACCAACAAGGAAAGATCAATGCAAGAATCCACACAATAAGTAAAATAAACAACAAACAAAGAAAAAGAAGCAAGAAATATGAAAGAGATTGAAAAATAGAACGACAAAGATAAAGAGAAGAGAAAGAGGGAGAAAATGAAAGAAAAGAAGAAACAGGAAAAAGAAAAATAGAAGCAACAACAAAACCTCCAACACCTCTAGCAACAACCTCTTCTCCTTGTACATTTAGATCAATTTGGTTTGGTTGCTACGTTTGACCCTCGATAAGAAAAAGAGGAAGAACTTGATCTCCATACAGACACAATCAATCGTGAGCATAAACACATAATAACTGGAGCAAGAGAGCACATTGAAATACTGCAAGTAGAACAATCACCATTTTTTACTAAGTGTGAAAACTTATCCCAACAAATTATACCGATCTCGTTGAGGACCCACACAAAAAACCCTCTTGACAAAGATTACACATTATTTGAAAGTGTTGTGTCGGTTTTGCAAGAACAATTGACCAATAAACATCAATATTAGGCCGAAGAAACTTCATTTTTGATGATAAATATAAATACACGACCTTCACAGAAGCTTACAACATGTTAGCATACTATGCCAAAGAATATGCTATAACTACATAAGTTCTGCGTAGCTGGTATATGCATTATGGAAACATGTTTGTGGAAATGCAATAGAAATGTGAAATCATCAACATACTACAACAATAATGACAACGAAAGACTGTGAATGAAGTGCTCTCCCAAACTCTCGATGACCAGCTCATCATTGAAAATAGAAAGTTAGAAAAACTGGAGAAACTTGAAAACCAGTGGGTCGGTCAAGCTCGAGTAATCCTTTCCAAAGTAGACAAGATAAGGAAACATATGCAATGAATTCTTTCCACCGCCAATGATAAAACAAGTCCAGTAGGACAAGACATGATCAACATTCAAGACCAAGTTATGGACGACAAGATGGAGAGCCTGTCTATCCACACCACTCCCACCATCAACATCTAGAATGCACTGCATACATGGGAAGAATTTCAACAACACTTATTAGTCTCTGCATAAGCCATTATCGAATTATGTGTCCAACATCTATCTTCCGGTACTAACCTTCCACAATATTAACAACATGTTTTCTAATTACTCAGTCAACAAAAGTTTTCATCTCCTCATTTCTTCAAGATGAAGAAATATTTTATGGTGGGCGAGATGTTGGAGGAGCCTAAGTCGACTACCTCACTAGGCCCTTTGGTAGACTACTTGTAAAGCATATCAACATATTGGGTCGACCTATACATGTCGTGTCGGTTAATTGAACCAACATGTAGTTATATAACTACTTGTAATCTATATAAATAGGTTGGAGAGACAGATAAAATGCAGTGGTTCGTATCATATGTAATCATCTTCGTATGTGTCTTGTTGAGTAATAGAAAGACTTGTTGCTTCATCATCCTATCTATTGTTTGTATCATTACACTTACTTAAGTAATCTATAATATGCATCACTGGTAACTATGCAATCCGCTCGACTACAACAAGCTACCATCTTAGGGATTATTAACTTATCCTAAAAAATAGTGTTATTTATGGTTTCCTGAATTATCCAATAAAGTATGAGAGGTAGAGCCTTATATGGTCAATTTAATGGGTTTTTTATGCATCCTTGGATAGTCATATCCACTGACTTCCCTCACCATATTAATTCATGTCCCAACACCCTTAAAGCCTCCTGCCAAACCAATTTAGTGAAATGACACAACATGAAGAGATGGGATACCATTTCCTCAGTTTCTTTACATAATGTACACCAACTAGTCCCTTCTTTCTTGCTTTTTAAATATTGTCCCATGTAGGGAGTTTTTTTTTAAGGTACATTACATTAGGAGTCGAGTCTTTCAGGGCACTTCATTTTCCATAGTTTTTTCCACCACCATGACACCTCTTTGCTGAAAATATCAATGTTCAACTGAACATAGCCTTGATTTGGAGTATACACTCCAGATGATGCATGTATCCATTTCAATTCAACATCTCTATCTCTATTTCAGATATGAACTTCTTTTAGATAATTAATATAGGAAGTCCAAACAACTCAGTCTTCATTTGCTAGCCCAACCGTACAATTTGTTGAGATTAGTTAATAATCATTTAGCCAATATATCCTCCTTTGTCCAAAATAGTATATTTGGCCTATTTTCCTAGCTTAGGAGGTCATTTATCACCTTACTGGAGTTTTGTCTCCACCATGAATACTGGTGGCACTGGTGTCAATCCCTATAGTATAGGAGCCCACTTTGAGTGCCACCAACAACCTCCATCAGTTGGTAATGGTTGGTAAGCAGTTATGCTGATTCAACCTCTAGTTATAATCAGTTAGATCACTTTCAATTAGTATAGAGCCATTTTTTCTTGATTTAAGGGAGAGTGGCGCCCTTTTCGTCCTACCCCATCAATTAACTGACTGCAGACTAATTTAGACATCTAGAGTTAGACTAGTGAGTTCCATACAGTGATTTAAACACACCGAGTTAGCTAATAAGTCAACATGAGTTGGTAGATTCAAATCCTATCCATGGCATTCGAATTCTATTTATTGTAACACCATTGTATTACTGATTAATGTTGTGATAAACTGATCAATACTTGTTCATTTCATCTGAAATTTGTGGCATGAGTTTACTGTTCAGTGTACATTTTTATTGTTAATTCCACTGCATAATTTCCCTTCTCAATTTCCCTGATACCATTTTAAATTTGTGAACCGTTGATCACACTTTCTTCCATACTCAGCTTCAGTACAATCTCATCAACCATTCAAAACAGAGGGTAAAAACTCTCTTTCATCTCCATTTGCAGATAATGATATGTTTTCTAAAATTTTAGTTTTAGAAGATGAGGAACAAGATCAACATGATCTTGATATTGCGATTATACCTCAAAATGATCTAGATTCAGATCCAACTCCTATTCCGAATCATAAGCCTAAATGGGCCCAAAATCTCATTGAAGCAGCTGGGAATGGTGTTGGGAATCTAGATGATAGAAGAAGAATGAGGTCCCAATATCATAATGAACATGTTTCACTCTCTCTCACAGCTTTTCTACCTACAAAGTGGTGCAACAAAATTACACATAGATGCTACTTGATGACAACGAATGATCCACAATTTGGACCACTAATGAACAAAATGGATCATTCCATTCCTCCTCCAGAAAGAAGAGACAAAAGAAACATTCAACAAATTAGAAGAATATGGAAAGGTTCACATGCACAGTCCCAGCATGCCGATGCATAGAAGAACCATGATTCTGCATGGCTTCTCCATAGAGTTGCAAATTGCAACAATTTTTTCACAAGTTTCTTCTCAAAGAGAATTTTTTTCTCTTAAGTAGTATAGCTTGTGTCCTCATCCTTGCTTATTTTGAAGGGGGTTTTTTCGCATGAGGTTTCCCCATTTTCCTTATTTTATTAAGCAATATTTTATGCAATTTAGATTGTATGAGTGATTTTTGGCCTAGTTTCCAAGGCCCAAGTTGTCCAAAGTTAGGATTAAGAGGGGGGGGGGTGTGGGGAATATTTAATCATCCTTTTTCCAATATATCCTCCTTTTTCCAATATAGTCTATTTGGCTTATTTTCCTAAATTAGGAGGTCATTTATCACCTTACTGGAGTTTTGGTGCCACCATTAATATTGGTTCCACTGGTGCCATTGGTGCCATCGGTGCTAATCCCTACAGTATAGGAACCCACTCCGAGTGTCACCAAAAACCTCTGTGAGTTGGTCATGGTTGGAAATCAGTTATGCCGAGTCAACCTCTAGTTACAATCAGTTATATCACTTTCAGTTTTGCATGATTTAAGGGAGTGTGGCACCCTTTTCTACCTACCCCATCAGTTAACTGATTGTATACTAATTTAGACATCCGGAGTTAGACTAGTGGGTTCCATGCAATGATTTAGACACACCGAGTTACTTAATCGATCAACATGAGTTGGTAGATTTGAATCATATCCATGGAATTCAAATTCTATTTATTGTAACACCATTTTATTATTGATTAATGAATAGAGATTAATGTTGTGATTAACTGATCAATACATGTCTGTTTCATCTGAAATTTGTGGCATGAGTTTACTGTTAAGTGTACATTTTTCTTGTTAATTCCATTGCATAATTTCCCTTCTCAATTTCTCTCATTTTCCTGTAGATCAACGGTTCACAAATTTAACACATTACACTTAAGTAATCTATAATATGGATCACTGGTAACTATTCAATCCGCTAAACTACAGCAAGCTACCATCTCAGGACTGTTAACTTATACTAAAAAATGGTGTTGTTTATGGTGGTCTAAATTCTACAATCAAGTATGAGAGGTAGATCCTTATAAGGCCAATTTAATGGGTTTTTTATGCATCCTTGGATAGTTGTATCCATTGAGTTCCATCACCATATTAATCCAAGTCCCAACACCCTTGAAGCCTCCTGCCAAACCAATTTAGTGAAATGACACAACATGAAGAGACATGATACCATTTCCTCAGTTTCTTTACATAATGTACACCAACTAGTCCCTTCTTTCTTTCTTTTTAAATATTTTCCTATGTAGTGACTTTTGTTTTATATGGTACATCACATGAGTCGATTCTTTGTAGGGCACTTCATTTTCCATAGTTTCTTCCACCACCATGACACCTCTTTGTTTAAAATATCAATGTTCAACTGAACATAGCCTTGCTTTGGAGTATACACTCTGGATGATGCATGTATCCATTTCAATTCAACATATCAACCTCTAATTCAAATATGAGCTTATTTTAGAGAATTAATATAGGAAGTCCAAAAAACTTAGTCTTCATTTGCTAGCCCAACCAAACAATTTTTCAACCATTCCTGACTCCACAAAGATGCAATAGTCATGTCTATTACGTAATTTAAAGTGTAAAAACCACCTTCCTGTAGATTTTCCACTTAATGGATAATGATGTCTACCCTCATTCCAAGGACACAAATCGAATCCTATTTTGACACTTCTACCATTTCCACTTCTCTAGGAAAGCTCATTACCAATGGGACCAAAATAATTAAGCACAAATTTCTAGATAATTGATACATTAGCCATGATATTCTTAGATGGAGATCAAATCTAATCAATAATAGAATTTGGAGTGATATACTTCTAAACCACAACACAACTCCATAAACTATTGGAAGATAAAAGCATCCATACACATTTGGCAGTTAGTGATTATGAGAAAAGGAAAACATTTTTTAATCCCCATATGCCTAGAGACTTTGGAATATTAGTCCTCTCCTATTAAAATCCATGGAAAAAAATGGTCCTTATGGCACTCTAAAAAAATATGAAACACATTCACCTTTCCTTTTCCAAAATTCCTTTTGGGATTCATTCTAAGGACATCCAATATACTAGAATTGATTCCAATACAAATTTCACCAATACTAACCTCCCGACCTTAGATATCCATTTATGACAACACACATGGATTATTTTCTCTAGTTTCGAAATCAACCATAATAAGTCCTTTATCTGATAGTTTTTTTGCTTTAAATGAAAACCAAGATATTTTAAACCATTATCAAATTTAAAGATAGGAAATGTGAAGAGTGATTGATAATACCTTATCTCATCCTCTTCCATATTAAATCAACATAGTGAATACTTTCGAATATTTATGATCATCCTATTAGTTTGACATAACAAATCTAAAATACTTGCCATCCTTTTTTCATCCCTCCGAGAGCCATCGCAGAAAATGAGGATGCCATCAATAAATGGAAGGTGTGTGATGCATAAAACTGGGGAAATCCCAATGCCTTTAATTCACCTTATCATCTTGGATTTCTTTGTAGAATGTCTCATACCTTATCCAACCAAAAGAAACAAAAGGGGAGAAATTGGACAACCTTGTCTTTAGCCTCTTTCTACTTTAAAGAAAGGTGAGGGTCATCCATTAATAAGCATAGCGAAAGAAACCAAAGTAATGCAACTTATAATTCAGCTTATAATAGGGACCTCGAATCCAATATGTGAAAGAAGGAGCCTAATATAGATCTAGTTCACTATATCATAAGCCTCAGAGAGGTATATTTTGATGACAACACCTTTTTCATTCCTATATTTTATTCTATGCAACACCTCATGTGTCTATGGATCTACCTTCCCTCTAAAAACCTAGTTGTTCACCAAAGATGTGTTTTGATAGAATAACCCTTATTCGCTTAGCAATGATATTGGCCACAATATTGTAAATATGATTAGAAAGCGATATCAGTCTGAAATCATTGAAAGATGTAGAGTTTTTTTCTTTTGGAATAAGAGTAATAAAAGTGGAATTCAAAGATTCCAAAACTATGTTGAAGACCTGGGATTTCTCACCCATCCTAAGTAGAACAAACCCAAAATGTCAATATTCTCAAGAAAAAAATCAATTTTCCATCCATCCGACCCAGGGATCTTATCCTTTTGGAAACTTTGGAGTTCCTTTGCTAAATCTTCCATTCACGACTTCTGCCATTAAGTTCCTATTGTATTCCTCGTTGGAAAATCTTGAAAAAAGTTGAGTTATTAACTTAATGATTTATGCAATTGATAGCCTTTCCCGAGCTTTAAATAATGATTGAAAAATAGTTTTTTCCCATTCGAGTAAATCCTTCGAATGAAGAAACCTAACTTATGTATTAATCATTCGTACTCCATATCATGTTTCTCAAGAAACACCCTTTGGAAAAAGCTTAAAAAATTGTGTGTTTATGTTGCCACACTTAAGCCATAATTACTTTTCAACTTCTAAGCAACTTCATGATTTGCTAGTATTTTTTTTCACTTATTCTCCAGCTGATAAAGTAGATTTTTCGATTCATTTGTCAAGAACCCCCCTCCTTTTTATTCATAAATTGACTGAATGGATTCTTCCATTGAGTAGAGCTATTTCTCCTCATGTAATATATTTTATCGATCAAATGATATAGTTGTCCACTTCATATTATTTAAATTGGAATCAAATTGTATAGAGGGAAAGGCTTGTTAATATGATTTTGAGGAATGGCAAACATCTTGCATCATTTTTACAAAGTCTTCCTCCTTTATCCAACCCAATTTAAATTTCAAGGTTATGGGTTGTTTCTTCCCCTACCTTTTAGCTACAAGAAAATTTGAGCAATGATATGACTCCCCACCACTACCTACCTAATGTCTCACATTTACCAGTTTTTCCACTAGAAAAGATGCCACTGAAAATCTATCCAATCACTTCTCAATTCAATCCTCCCTTGTCTGTTTTTTTCTCCAACTTGGTTTTATATTTATCAATGAAATATCGAGAAATTTTTCCTCAAAGTGATGTGAATTTTTTTTAAGGGGTTCTAAGTTGGCCTTAGCTCCCTAAAATTTTGAATCGCCTAGAGTAAAACTGAGGTCTCTCCCCAAAATGAGGGAAGAGAAATTGATAAAAAAAATTCCTTAGAAGATCATACTTGAAGGTCTTCCTTTCCCCATATGGACCACAAGTGTTAAGGAATAATAGTGCCATTCCTAATTCCTACACCAATACTTCAATTTCCAGGTCGGAATCAAAATCCCAAGAATCAATAGCCATAATATATTTTGGGTTCCAACGAATTGTAAAACCACTAAACTACCCTTGAATATCTAAGGAAATAAAATGCCAATCCTTCGGTAATCCTACTGGAGTCCTTTTAATTTTTTCCCCATCTCCCAGAGTTTCCTAAATTAGTATTACATCTGGAGAATTGGTAGAAACCAATCTCCTAAATGATGATTTTTTGGACTGGCTCACTAAACCCATACAATTAAAGGATATGTCTTTTATTTGGGAACCCTTTCCAAGGATTTCACTTCTCTAAGTTCCCTAACAATGGATGTTTGTTTACCCACATCCATATCACTCCTTGCTTTAACTTGTGCTTTTGATAGATTGGATTTACACCTCCTTCCTTTCTTGACACACAAATTATTAGGGTTTAGGCCTAGTCCCCCTAAAGTGGGTAGATTCTCATTCTGGAACGGATTGGGTCTCAAATTACATCTCATGGATGTGACACCGCATAATCTACCCAGATGTTGGGAGAGGACACCAAGATAACATAATGGATTAGTGAAAGAGGAACAACGAAACCCACAAGAGAAGGGGGGATGTGCTATTGTGAATAAACCAATTCTAGTAAAGGATAGTTTGAACGGACGACAAATGAAGAAAGAATTGTCATAATTGTTCCAATGTATACTGGAAGTCTTAGAACTAATTCATCTTGAAATTTCCATTGAGTCTCCATCTCACCAGGGATCAAAGGGATACTTGGATCACAGTTATTCTCAAGTCCCTAGGGGACACTCGTAGAGGCAGAAAGAACCAGTCCATAATTGAGTGCAACCTCATTCTGAATTGTTCCTTATGATTTACCATTCTTTATAACATGACCATCTATCTCAGTCAACTTCGATGAAAGTATTCTCTTATTTGAGACACTTGTATCTATAAATACATTCCTTGGCCTTAAAAGAAGGTAACAAAACTTTGCTAGATGGCCATATTGGTGACAACATCGACATCAAAAGGGAACACATTCATTGTCCAACTTTTGAATGATGGTTACATGACCCCACTCAATCTAGAAATACTCTTCTAAGCCTTCACATGTAACTAATATCACCATAACCCTTTCCACAATCATTTCACCCAATAGTTAAATAGACATATCAGCCTTAATAAGTTCACCCAAGGAATTCTTAATGCTGCTAAAGATGTCCACTAACCAGTAATCAAGAGGTAAACCCAAAAGGTGAACCCAAATCGAAGCAATCTCCATTTTTTCATCCTGGAATCAAATAGAAGATACCATAGCTTCAAATCCATTGAAGTTGAGCCTCTACACCGATTTTGTTGAAAAATACACTAAGCATCCTTTAGTTTATTGAGAAACATGTTATGAAGATGGATGTCTTCCCATATCACATGTTTTGTGCCTTTGACTTTGCTTTTTAAGCATATATGCTTCTTCCTCCCCCTTCTCTCCACTTCCTTAAACACCAAGCTGTTATGTTAATCGTGTGCCTTGAAGACATGCTGACTCTCATTAGAAATGTATTTCTTTGATCCCACAACCTAATCTCCATGATATGCTGAGATCATTTTTGGAGAACAATTACCAAAAACCCTAACTGTCTAACCTGAATTTCCACTATAGAGAGATAAAAGTTCATTTAGATCCATAGGACCATCCGCGAATGAATATACATTTGTCGGAAATGACACAAAATATCCTCTAGAATAATACAAAATAAAACCCTCACCCATGAACAACAAAGAAGACCCAAATACATCATATAATTCTGAAGCATTTGGAAACATATACAACCTTAAACTTTAGGCTAGACCACAAAAGGTTGTGTGACATCTATGGATGATGGGAATCATTTATGAGGATGAGGACCAAGAAATATTTTTGACACCTTCATTAGAGACTCCTGGTTAGTAGAGGGACCCCTGGTTGAAATTGACATAACGAATTTACCAAAAATTGTTTCCAAAGGAAACTACCCCCCTATTATCTCATTTACCTTTTGATCCTTCATATTCTTTCCAAGGGGGGTGTCCTAGATGTTTACGTCTTCAAAAGGTCGTAAGAATAATATAATAGTTATTCCTCCTCTTCCATATTTTTTCCTATCCTAAAGGAATTGTAAAAACTTCATGTGTTTCCTTCACACTTCGGAACACAAATCCAAAACCCTAGTAAAGTAAAAAACCATAGCCCCCCCATCGGGAAACTGTAGACCTTGTCCAACAATTCATTCACTATGGATTCCCCTAGTGTTAACTTCAATTATTATGATTTTTATTATGTAATTTGTATCTCCGTAGCAGAGCCAATTTTTTTTTATATTCAAGCCTATTAATTGAAAATCCATACATAACCAAAGAAGCACCCCATATTCTACATATAATTAACCAAGAGTAAACCAATTAAGAGCTAAATGAATAGGTCAAAGGGATAAAATCAACACAAAACAAGATCTTTCTTCTATTGAAATATAGGTATGGCCACTTGATATGACTCAAGCCGACACAATTTTGAAGAGTCAATATATTCAAATTAAACATCTAAGAAGAAAGTACTAACATACCTTTAATCTTTGTCAAACTTACTTGCATTTGTTTGAATTTTATCATTCAAGCTAGAATTATCTTAGGATCTTTAACTGAGAGAATAACATGCACAACAATAAACACAAGAGACAAGAGACACAAAGAATTTTCCTCAAGGAAACCATAAACGATAAAACCCCGTAGCTTCCTCAGATATAGAATCAGCACCAAAAGTAAAACCCGAAAACATAAAGATGATCTCCCAACAACAGTATTCTGTCTCTCTGATCCCAAATTCTTCTCTCTCAATCATGCGCCCCAGTGAGTGAGTGTGTGTGTTATAAATAGAGAGGCTCACTCTCTATTTATATTCTTTCATTCACTTAATGTCTACTTTAACATGTCGGCCTCACCTAACAATTACTTACTAGAGTCGACATCTCTAGGAGAGTCTAATAACCCTAGTACCCCACAACTGTGGGGACTTTAACCCTTGATCAATAGGAGGTTTACCCAAAATGACTTTACATGACTTGTTTACATTATTGAATCTCCCGATAGGAATCTCGGGGCATGACATGACTCAAATACATTACAGAAACTTCTCGAAATAAACATTGGGGTACAATACATAAGATATACAAGTGAATACATTCCGAAGTTACAAATACATCAACACTCCCTCTTAACTAGGAAGGTATTCTCTCGACACAATTTATCAGCACAAGTCTTCTTCTCTGTATCATTTGGATCATCGTTGAGTTCTTTTCATCTTCATCTTCAAGTCATCTTCATCTGGATCTGAATCATCAATCGATCTAGATCATCATCACTAGATCTGGATCATCACTGGATCTGGATCATCATCACTAGATCTGGATCATCACTGGATCTAGATCATCACTGGATCTAGATCATCATCACTGGATCTGGATCATCACTCGATCTGAATCATCACTGCTAGATCATCATCACTAGATCCAGATCATCACCCAATCTGGATCATCAATGGGTTATCATCACTGGTGCTATCTCTTGATTCTTCTCGTCACAGGAAGTTCTACAGAGCCAGCCCTTTCTCATGTTGGCTGTAGGCCTAGCCTCTAAATAGGTCGTCATATTCTTCAACACTTATATTTGACCCAGTCAGAAAGGCCCATCCAACACTTATATCTGACCATGGGAGGGCCCGACCTGCCCCCATGTCAGAATGGAACGCCCAGCACTCACATCTGACCATGAGAGGAACACATCCACCATCATGTCAGAATGGCCCTGCCCTTACATCTGACCATGGGAGGGCCCAGCCTACCCCCATGTCAGAATGGCCCAGCCCTTACATCTGACCATGGGAGGGACCATCCTACCCCCATGTTAGAATGGATCTCAGTCCCAGACTGAGGGTTCCTGGTAACTAACCAGGTGCCTCCATTATCCTAGAGAATGGAATAAGGCCTTACATCTGACCATGGGAAAGCCCAGCCTTCCCCCATGTCAAAATGGCTCTCAGTCCCAGATTGAGGGTTCCTGGTAATTGACCAGGTGCCTCCATTCTACTAGAGAATGGCATCAGCCCTTATATCTGATCAAGTGGGAATACATCCCTCAATCACATCAGAATGGACCTGCACTTATATCTGATCATGTGAGACTACATCCCACAGTCATATCAAAATGGCCCTGCACTTATATATGATCATGTGAGACTACATCCCACAGTCATATCATAATGGTCCTTAGTCCCAGGTTGAGTATTCTTGGTAACTGACAAGGTAACTCCATTCACATAATGGAAATTAGTGCCTGTATCTAATCATGTAGGAACCAATCCTATAGTCACATCATAATGGCTCAGCACTCATATCTGACATGGAAGGAACCAATCCTCTCACCATGATAGAATGGCTCAGCCCTTACATCTGACCATGGAAAGAACCAATCCTGTCACCATGTCAGAATGGATCAAGGACTCGTCACTTCCCCTTGGAGGGAACCTCGATCTAGAGAACACAAAGCTTCTCCATGAAGTACTCAAACTTCACTCTGGCCAATGGCTTCATCAACACATCAGCTATATATTCGTCCATTGTGACATACTAGAGCTTCACTGCTCCTCTCTGCACCATATCCCTGATATAGTGATACTTGATCTTGATATGCTTTGACTTGTCATGGAAAACTGGGTTCTCCAACAACTTCACACAAATCTGGTTGTTGCAATATATACAAGTAGCATCTAACTAGAGATCAAATAAATTAGACAATATCTTCCTCAGCCATACTGGCTCACAACTAGCTGAACAAGCTGCGACATACTCTGCTTCAGCTGTACTCAGTGCCACATAGGATTGCTTCCTACTAAACCTAGAGATCACACCTGATCCCATACTGAAGCAACACCCTGAAGTGCTCTTCCTATCGATGGCACTGCCTGCCCAATATGAATCAACATAACCCTCCAGGTTAATCTTCTGATTCACCTCATACTTGAGCCCATAATCAACTGTACCCCTTATCTACCTCAAAATATGCTTTGTAGTAATCAAGTGAACATGTCTCAGATCTATCAGGAATTGGCTCAAGGTGTTCATAGCAAAGCAAATATTTGGTCTTGTGTTCATCAGGTACATCAAGGACCCAATCATCTGACGATACATCGTAGCATCAACCGTTTCTGATGAAGCATCACTCAATAGCTTCAGGTTCGATGCCATAGGTGTGGTCATGCAGTCCATCATCCTAGACCTCTTCAGGATCTCTACTGCATAATTCCCTTGTCCAGACCTCCATGCCTAAAATGTAGTGCATCATCCCCAAGTCCTTCATCTCGAACTCAGAAGCAAGTCTCCTTCTTGCAAATTTAATGAGTTCCTCTTTTCTGTCAGGAACAAGTCATTGACATATAACAGGAGCATCACTGGTCTTCTGCCTTCAACCTTGAAGAAAAGGTTGGAACTCACTTTACTCTCAGTAAAGCCTAGAGTCATCAGTAATCTATCCATCCTGTCGTACCATGTCGAACCTTAGGATATTCTACAGTCACTCCCTCTGAGGTGAAGCATCATTCTCCCTCTGTCTTTCGTACTCTATGCTTGAAACATTCTATACTAGAGTGACAAGTAGCTTCCTCTGCTACTAATATTCTATGTATCCATCTAGGGTCACTGGATACCAAGATCCTGTATCTTGAAAACGTTCTTCTTGCACCCATCTGTGAGCTTGTCATCCTCTATAGGCTTTCATTTTCAACCTTGTAGCAAAGGTTAAGATCTTCATAAAGATCATCATGTATGTGTTATCCCATGGGTGTCTTCTGAGCTCGTACAAGGACTCCTTTCATTTGCACACATGATTCTTCCTGTCATGTGTCTAAACTCCCACTAGCTGCAAATGTCTCTTCGTAGTCTATGCCTTCTTTTCATGAGAATCCTTGTGCTACGAATATTGCCTTGTATCCCACGATGTTTCCGTCTATTGCATGATGGAACTACGAACTTCCCTTCATGTATCGATACTGCATCCTAGAAATCATTCTTCTTAAACTGGTCTTCCTTTTCTTCTTGGTTACTTCTTCATGGTTGGAAGGTTCTGCATCAATGATGTCGCTGCATTCGTCATATTATTCTTCATCTTGAACTGTCGTCACTTGTTCTTTGGAACAAGTCTCATCCTTCTTTTCTTGTAGGTGATTATGTATGCGATCTTTCCTACAAGTCAAATGCATTTGTATGGTTAGAAACATTTCATAAGGAATAGTCATAATGGCAAATTCTTATGCATAAATATATGATCATGCAACTATTTTATCCAATACAACATTCATCCATATCTCATGGAAACTTTCTAGATGCCTTCCATCTCTACCAGGACAACATTGATATTGTGCACTAATCCAATATGTCAACAAAGAGGTTTCATTCTAGATAAGTAGCAATGGAGAGTTTTATAGCACCATGAGCTACTTACCCATCACATGCATATTAGTAGTATACTGTCATTAATGCAAACATTCTATCATGCATAATACATCAACTGAATATAAACAAATGCATAACAAAAACAATATCATGAAATGACAATTGAATACTTATCTTTATATGTTTCGTGGGTATACTCCTTCTTGAGCCTTCAGCTTCATCATCTTCTTCATTCATAATAGCATCGTTTCTTATCCAAATGCTAAAATGGATAAGAGGTTCTTCAAGAGTTGAGTTCTTCATATTCCTCATCTTTTGAGGGATCTTCTTTGGATGGTGAGAGCTTGATCTTCAGTTGCTCCCATCTTCTCTTCTCTTATTATGAGTCGAGCTTCTTCTTGTGTGTGCTCTTCTGAGAGTCTGTTGAAAGTAATCACTTCCTTCTGGCACACATTCCTTGAATGAATGAATCCCATGATCTTGGGAGGCCATTCAAGGTGGCTATCACCACTTTTTCATTATTCACTTCTTCTTCTACTGCTGCAAGTTGTTCTTTGATTTGTGAGACCCTCATAAAGTATGACTGTATGGTCTCTGCATTCTGGATCTTCACATTCTTCAACTGTTTTCTCAAATTCATATTCCGATTTATGTTCTTCCCTTCAAACAGCTTGGTCAAGGAATCAAACATCTCTTTCGGTGTCTTTAGGGAAGAAACTTATGGTATAAGGTGATCCATGATTGAATCAGCAATGATCTTCTTAGCCTTGACCAAGTTCTTCTTGTGTAAGGCTTTTGGCCTGATCTCCCTCTGGAATTGGAACCTCTCCACTCATGTGGGTGTCTAATGCATTTTCTCTAGAGATATCATATACTTCCATGCTTGGAAGTTGTCAACTTCACCAACATTATCATCAAGCTGATGTGATAGATCATTTTGAAATGGGAACCTCAAATGAAAATAGCAAAAGATTAGATCTTACCGATTTGAGGTGTCCGTCCTGGTTCTGGAGCTGGCTCATCTAGGGTTCGTCAGAGAAACCCTAATTTTCAAAACTTGGAATATTTAAGAACTGATTGGATAGAAATATAGACCTCTTCAAGATGATCTGTCCAATGTACTCCTTTTCTGAAAACAGTGGAGGGAAACTCACGGAACAGAAAGCCCTAGTGTTCCAATTTCTTCTGCAGAAATTCCTGATACTGTTTCTGCGGTATCTCCGAAATTACTGCTCCTCTTTGTCTAAAACTTTTCACTAAGGTAGCCTCACCTATCCTTGTTCCACAACCATATGTGTCATCAGAATTTGTTTCACCAATTGGGACTTATGAGTGTTTTCCCAAGGTGACCTGTTTGAGGACTGTTCAGAATAGCGAAGTTGTATGGATTTCCACATGTCACTGTTTCATCTTCAGGGTCTAAAAATTCTACCAAAAAAAGTACAGTCTGTGCCCTTTCTGGAACATCTTTATAAATTTCATTTGGACCTTTGTATCCCGATATATAGAAATTCTCCCCAGGTGTCCTGTTTAGGGATGAATCCTGGAAGAGGCTGGAACCCTAACTTGGAGGGATCATATCTCCTAGAATATAGCGAATCTGAGGCTGAAATTTGGACATAGTGTAAATCAGGATTATATCTTCGGAGTTTCACTCAGCCAAAAATCTCAACCCAGGTCTCTAAACTTCTATTTTGATGAGGAGAGAAATCCTATGTCGGGCTCACTCAAAAATTCCTCTTCTGTAAGAAGCCCTAATTTCCCGCACCAAAAACTGAAAATGTTCAAAATTGAATTTCTCTTCGATAGAAATATGCGCCCTTTAATGGAGGGCCAGCCTAGCATAATTTTTCTGATGGATTGTGGAGAGAGACCCAAAAATTAATAAGCCCTAGCTTCTGCAGCTACACAACGTCTTCTTCTCAGGTTAGCTCTGATTCCATGTTTGATTTTTATCATTCAAGCTAGCATTATCTTAGGATATTTAACTGAGAGAATAACATGCACAGCAATAAACACAAGAGACAGGAGACACAAACAATTTTCCTCCAGGAAACCATAATGGAGAAAACCTGGCAACTTCCTCAAAGATACAATCAGCACCAAAAGTAAAACCCAAAAACATAAAGATGATCTCTCAACAGTATTATTCTCTCTCTCTGATCCCAGCTTCTTCTCTCTCACTCATGCGCCCCAGTGAGTGAGTGTGTGTGTTATAAATAGAGAGGCTCACTCTCTATTTATATTCTTTCGTTCACTTAATGTCCACTTTAACATGTCAGCCTCACTTAACAATTACTTACTGGAGCTGGCATCTCTAGGAGAGTCTAATAACCCTAGTTCCCCACAACTATGGTGAGTTTAACCCTTGATTAATAGGATGGTTACCCACAATGACTTTACATGACTTGTTTAAATTATTGAATCTCCCGATAGGAACATTGGGGCATGACATGACTCAAATACATTACAGACTCTTCTCAGAATAAATATCGGGGTACAATACATAAGATATACAAGTGAATACATTCTGAAGTGTTGAGGCCTGGAAATTCGCAGGAAACAACGACAAGGGATTCTCCCCAATCAACGTTCCCAACTAGCCCGTGACTATTTGATGTAGGGAATCCATTCGTTTTGCGGTCCGGCTACCATAGGTCAAGTGACAAAAATAAAATGTTTTACCAGTTGCGGCCCGGTCCACCGTGTATATTTTTGTATTTTTTTTGACTTTAAGTATGATATGCAGATGCCTATCTAAGAATGCATATTGATTGAGAATTCAAGGATTTGTCATAATGTGATGCGCAGGTTCTTACCTCTCGTCTTAGACTCTCTTGCATCTAAATCACACACAGCAAGGAAATACCACACTAACTAAGCTATCCCTAGGGAGCAAGATGTTAATTCATGAGTAATGTAATACTGTTCACATGTTAAGATAAATCACAGATAGCTATTCTTAGAATCAAAGCACATGAACATGAATAAAGATATACATGACAAGATAGCTCATCAACCATTAAACCCTCCATTACTCATAGTGAAAATTATCACAGAATAAACCAGAGAACATTTTGATAGGAACATAGGTTCAGAAAGTTAGAATGCTCTCACAGTTAATGAAACACAGTTGAAAATGAAGTAGTTCCCCTTCAACATTGTTCATTTTATCACATTCGAACATTCCACACAGCACCTTCTCCAACATGCAAAATTTGTAATTTATTATTGTAAAACGAAGTAGTTCCTCTTACAACGAATGGTTCACAAGTTTCTCCAGGGAAAAAGCCCCTATTCCCTCTAAATTTCTTCTATTTAAACAAAAAATAAAACCTTTGGGCTGCCCCAACCCTCTGACCTTTGGGCTTCCCCAACCATTTAATCTCACAAATCTGTCCTCTTGTGAGTGCTCATGATTCACATAATGCGTTACATTTCGGATTAAGACTTATGAGTACTTCATAAAACAGGACCAGCTTAGTAACTGATGAACCTTTCCAAGCTTGGGCCCCTGTTGCTAACGATTCCACTTTGTCTTTTATTTGTCCCTTTAAATATTTCGTTGATCTCAGAATATCTTAGCCTATCACTTTTCAGCTAGCTTCCTTCTGCTTTGTCCTCCAGCTATGTCATCTTTGCAGCAGGAGTTTGAAGAATCTTCTAAATCTGCCTGTAGTTAAAACAAAATTCATCATTAATTCAGATTGCATCTTTTCAACAAACGTAAACCATACTAACAATAAAACTGATTATCAAAATGAGGCCCTGTACTGCGTTCTCGTTGCGAAAACCTTAAAATGATAGAATATGAAACCTCCGTCACCCATCAGATAGGGTAAAAACACACCCAGAACAGGCATTAAAAACCTTCATCGACGAGAAAATCACTAAAGCATCGGGATGATAGTTTAAATAACAACCGCAACGAAGGGCTTCAGATGAACAATAGGTTCCACGAGACCATCACTTCTATTGGCATCGAAAAGAATAAATACTAAAGCATCGGGTGGAAAAAATCCTTGTCGGCAGACGGAAAGACATAGACTTCGGGTGGTTAGTGCAATACGTAGCGGCAATGGCGGAAGACAGAAAGACTACGAGCTCCGTAGCAAATAAAACATAATGGCGAAAACCATAACAAAACAATCGGCACGTGGAGCAGTTATATGGCGGAACATTTAGTTTGCTCGGGAGTCGAAATGGCGGAAAGCAATCAGACTACCACCTTCGATCAAAGTCATAAAACCTTCCGATAAGGCACAGAAACATCATGAAAACGTTAAGTGTTTAGGAAATCTTAAGGTTGTGTAGTGGCTTAAAAAAGTCGGTCTCATCTCCAAAACAACAGCTTCATAAAGATCAAACACCCCGACTCAAACTTCAACCAACCTCCGATGGTGCAAATCAAGTCAACAGAATAACGTCATGGCATCGGAAAAGTCAAAGATATCCATTAGAACAATCACTGTTCATCTTCCGCAACAGTGACATCATAGGGAAATATAGCTCCAATGCATTGTTTAAATGACCTCTGAACAACCAAACTAAAAATGTTAAGTTCCAAAAGACCTTCGGCTGGGTAGCGGTCTAAAAGTTTGTTTCACCTCCGAAACAACAGCGAAAACGAGAAATAGACTTCCGATGTCAAAGGATGAAATAATAGATCAAAGGCTAACAATTTCACATCAAACTTCAAACTCCACAACCCAAAGCAGTTTCAGACATAAGCATTTTTTTCGAAAGCACGAAAAAAATCGACCTCAAAACAATCCAAATTTGTGGCAAAGGGAAAACAAAAACAAAGTTTATGGATCCAAACGATTGTAGGCAATATAAAAATTTAAAAGGAGGGTCCAAAATTTCAAAATTTTGGAAAACAATTGCAGCTGCAACAATTGGCGACTACCTGGTGAACCTAGATCTCTGGACAATTTGTTCCTTAAGTAACAGACTGTTTAACGATAAAACGAACATATTGAATTCTTCTAGATGTCTAGATTTCCCAAATGGAAAACATATGTACTTTTAATCATTGATGATAGTCCAATTTAGGGAGGTGGAACACAAGATTTCAAAGTCAAGATAACTCTTTTGAGGGCGGGAAGATGAGTTTCATTTATTGCCTCTGTCTTCGTGTATCTTCCAAATTGGACACCATAGGATTGTAACATATGGTAAACAAAAATATTCATTTGTTCCTCATTCCCATGCCATTTTGCACTTTTTGTGCGTTTGGACTTTGTCCTTTATGAGTCCTCCTGCATGCCTTTCTTTCTGATTTTTTTTCTTTCATTAGGCTCCTCTATCCATAGTGTCCTTTTGTGTGAGAGATGTATTCGACTTTCAGCTCACGGATGGAGAGGAACTTTGGCAATTTTGTACTTAAATGATTTAGTACTTTGTTTTGGTACCTATTGCTTTCATAAGAGTTTTTGACTCTTGTATGCCTTTTGGCTTTACACTCTTGGCATGGGATCATTTAGATATAATATACTGTTTACCCAACTTCCTTTCCGTGGGTCTTTTGCTATCGCCCCCTAGGACATTTTACATGTGAGATGGATGGAGGCTCAAAATAGTATTCCAGACCTTTTGATCCTGAGTTATTTTACAAGAATTAAGTAGCACTTCAATGTGTTCATAGCCATTCGGGAAAACTGCTAAACTAGAAGAAATTCTTTCAGATAAAACAATAGTACACAATCTTACACTCAAGGACTTTAATTACTTCAGAATTTTGATGCTCTCCATGCAACCAAAAGTTTTCCCTTTTTATTGAAATCAACCAAAATCTAACTAAATCCAACATAAATAACATAAATCAAACATAAACAAACAAATCAAATTATTTATGCACAAAACAAAAGAAAAAAAACAAAAAATCAGGAAAAATAAGGTTTGAGAACTAAACCATTCATGGGCAAGTTCTCTTCCCACACCTGTAAATATTGTAATTTATAGGTTCAGGGGCCAAGTTTTGCTGAAATATGGAAAGGGCCTACCCATAACTGTTGGAATTTCGTGTGTTTTCCTTTCTCATCACAGGGATGATCCCACTTGAGAACCAAATCTCCCACTTCAAATTCTTTTGTTCCAACTTTATGCTTATCAAACCACCTCTTTACTACCTCCTGTTGTTTAAAACATTCTTTGGACTTGGATCTGGAATCTTCTGCCTTCCAAAGATTATGTATCCTTATCTGCAAGACTTCATCATCTGATCCTCTGGATTCTTGAGCTATTATGGAAGAGGGTAGCATGATATTGGAGGGTAGAATGGCCTCTTTTCCATAAACAAGGGTATATGGGGACACACCTAACGAAGTCTTGGGGGTGACCCTATCAGCCCAAAGAGCATTTGGTAATGCTGAGTGCCAACTCCTCTGATTTTCTATCACCATCTTTTTCAAAATCCTAATCAGATTCTTGTTCGTAGATTCAGCCAAACCATTTCCCTGTGGATAGTAATTTGTAGAGTAATGCAACTTAATTCCTTTCTCATGAGAAAATCCAGTTAATCTAATCGAGGAAAATTAAGTAGCATTGTTGAAAACTAAAGAAATTGGAACTCCAAACCTGGTCATAATATGATCTTGTAAGAAGTCCATGACCGCATCTTCATTTACTTTACGCAACGGAATGGCTTCGACCCAACGAGTGAAGTAGTCGGTTTCCGTCAGAATATATTTGTGTTGCAAGGAGGAATTTGGCTTTATCTCTCCAATGATGTCCATCCCCCACTGCTCAAAAGGTTCTGTTATCATAACAGGCTTTAATGGTCATGCTGCTTTAACTTGTCTTCCCCCACACCTTTGACAAATGTCGCACTTTCTGACATGGGCGTGTGCATATTTGAAGAGTGTGGGCCAATAGTATCCGACTCTGAGAATTTTATGAGCTGTAGTATCTTCGGAGAAATGTCCTTCAACAGGCCCATCATGTAAGTCTATCATTACCTTCTTAGCATCTTCTCTCTCTAAGCATCTAAGAAGAACTCCATCATAATTCTTTCTGAATAATATTCCTTCAACAATTTTCATATGAGCCTTAATTTAAGATGCAGTACTCTTCTTTGCTTAGAATTCCAATGTTTCGGTAACAATACCACCTAAAGGTAATGCACAAGGTCTCGATACCAAGAGTCCAAAGCTGTGAAAAGAGGACATACATCCATCAAATGTAACTCAGCTTCGTTTTCCTAGTTCTATTCTTCATTGTCTTTACTTTTAGTCATTAGTTTGCATAACCCCCGTCCTTTAACTATGGAGGATGGATTGAATTTGAGGTCATACTCTTGTAGAGTTGTTACCCAGTTGCCTCTTCTTTCTCCTAACTCCTTTTGTATGAAAAGAGACCTCACAGCTGGGTGTGGAACGACTACCTTTGTCCGGTTCTTAAGTATATATGGTCTGAATTGTTTCACCGCTTTGAACACTGCGTAAGCTTGTTTGTCCACAGCTGGGTAATTCAATTCAGCCCCTTGCAGACCAGCGCTCATAAATGATATGGGGAACTTATCTCCCCCATCTTCCTTCTGGGTAAGCACAGCTGCTAGTGAATCATCAGAAGCGAAAGTGTACAAAATAAAGTCTTTCTCAAAATATGGACTTTTGAGGGAGGGTGCTTGTGCGACATCTATTTTAATTTTATGAAATGCGTTCTTCTCTACATCAATCCACTTGAATTGTGCACTTTTCTTTACCCTTTGCTGCAAAGGTTTAACAATTTGCGTGAAATCTGGCACAAACCTTCGCATGAAATTTATTGTCCCCATAAATGATTGCATGCCCTTTTTATTATGGGGTAAGGGAATCTGTTCGATAGCTTTGATCCTCTCTAGGTCTATGGAGATCACTTTCTTAGATACCACGTGTCCCAACAACTTACCTTCGGTAACTGCAAACACGCACTTCTTGGGGTTTAGTGAGATACCATATTTTCGGCAGCATTCAAAAATCTGCTTTAGATGAAATGCATGTTCCTCTCTTTTCTTTGAGAAAATTGTGATGTCATCAAGGGATACTACAGCACTGTGGCCAATCAGACCACGAAAATCTATGTCCATAGCCCTATGGAAAGTAGCTCCAGCGTTTATTAGTCCAAAGGGCATCCTTCTGTAAGCAAAAGTTCCCCACCTGGTTCTGAATGTCATTTTAAGTCTGTCTTCTTTAGCTACTAGTACTTGATTGTAGCCTGAGAATCCATCTAATAAAGAGAATAATTTAGAGCCTGAAACTATTTGCAATATCTGCTCCATGGGTGGAACAGGATAATTGTCTTTATCGGAAGCGTGATTTAAGTTTCTGAAATCCACAAATAGTCTGGTTTCTCCAGATTTCTTCCTTACCGGTACCAGATTTGAAACCCATTCTGAGTGTCTAACCTTGAAGATAATTCTAGCATCCAATAGTTTCTTAACTTCACTCTGGATTAAAGGTTCTAATTTTGGATGCATTTTCTTTAAAGGCTGTTGATAAGGTTTGATTCCAGATCTGGTTTGATTCTAGATCTTCAGATATTCATATGTCCAGGAAAAAACATATTTGTGTTGTTTGAAAAGAGTGATAAACTTATTCCTTTCACCTGGGGAGCAAGGTTTTCCCAAATTCATGTATTTAGGCTCCATTTCAGTCCCCAAATTAATCAACTTGAAATGTAGAGACGAGCTATGAGTCTTCACATTTGCTGGTCTTCTAAATTTCTTGTTTAAATCAAACATCCGTTCTAAAGTCCTGAATCCTTTAGGAATAAAATTATCAAATTTCAGCTTGGCTTGATGTTCTTCATCATCAATAATCGCCCCTTTGAAGGTCTTGTCATTTGTCAAGCATTCTATAATCTTCTGATCATCATCGAACACTCGTATATTGGTAATCATATCTGGAACTGAAGGCCTGAAAAGCAATTCAACGGAGCACCGATTATTAGAGGGCACAAGCCTCGCAGCTGAGGTGGCTAGCAAGTCAACTGCTGCATCTTAAGTCTAGGAATCGATAAAATGTTAAATGCATTAAAAACTTTAAGTAAATCCCATACTTCATTTTGATAAGCTTTTAAATGAGGAGAAATGCAATGTATTTGATTTCAAATTCATTTTACAATTATTTCAGAATTTCCAAACACTTTCAGATTTTTTGCCTTTAATTCAATTGCTTTCCTTAATCCCTAAACTAATGCTTCATATTCAGCTGTGTTATTGGCACATTCAAAATCTAATCTACATGAAAGAAAATGTTTGTTTTTCTTATGGTCAATTAGGACACAGCTGGCTCTTGACCCCTCTAAAGTTTTAGAACCATCAAAGAAAAGCGTCCAAAAATCGCTAACCATTACTGTGCGAGAATTAACATCTACATCTACAGCTAATTCTACTATTTTAAAATCAATTTCATCAGCCTATGAAAACCAAAGGAGATCAGGCTGAGTGTCTGATGTATCGCTGGCTTCTTTCGCTTGATAATTTTTTGGTTCTAGCTCAATAAAGTAATTTCCCAAAATAGAATCCACTGGTTCATTTTTACCTTTGAACTGAGTAACATTGTGTTTCATATGGGGCTCCCTCAAAACTTTAATTTGATTTGGACTTCCTTTATATGGTAGCCATAGATGTGACCAATCCGAGGAAAAATATCCGTTCAGCTTTGTCGACCAATCTCTGCTCAGAACGAGTCCATAAGCTTCCGATATGTCAGCCACCACAATATCAATGAATTGACACACCTTATCATTTAAATATAAGCAAATGAGAACATCCTCCAATTCCCCAATTACCTTCACATTCATTCTATCCAACTGAACGACCCTCTAGGTAGATGGTTTAGGTTGTCCATTTATCTTTTTGCAGACCGACAGCGGCATGACGTTGACTGATGCCCCCGAGTCTACTAGGAAGTTATGCACATTGTGGTTGAAAATCTCAAAAGTAAGGAGAAAAGGTGGATTCTTTCTTTTAGGCTTACCTCCCATACTTTCTTCACCAATTTCTTCCTCTTGGTGCTGATTGTCAGTAGGCAACCTCTCCTTTTATACTTCAAGTACTTTCAGTAAATTTTCTTTCTGCTGTGGCACGTTGCATATTTCAAATAATGAGATGTTAGCCCTTACCTTTTTGATATCCTCCACAATGTCATAATCCATCTTATGTTCTGTGCGATTTGATTTAACATTATTTATTTTTTCTTCATTGGGCTTAGTAGGCATGTTGATCTGTCTAGGATTTTGATTGGTGATGGTGAATTCTGGAATTTTATTAGTTGAGGGGCTGTTTTGAAATTTCTTAACATTCTTTTGAAGTATTTGATCTTCAGGAGCATAAGACTATTTTCCTTAATCGACCCCTAGCTTCTCGTCATTACGTTTGTTTCCAGGATGCCCTCGTGTCTTAGATCCTTTTCTTTTCTTCCTTGGCATCAAACAATGATACACAGTCCCATAAAACCATGGCTTCATCCTCCTATATTTTTGTTGATTTATTGTTTTCTTTCCCTTTTTCATCGTTATCTTCAGTTAATTTGGAATCCAATAGCTGATTCATAACCAATGTCATTGAATTTATCCATTGAGGACAACTCTTTTCAGAATGGGGTTGTTGGTGGAAAGTGTAAAAGTTATCCATTCCTACCTCCATTAAGTTCATAGATGCAAGGTTGTGCGGAGGGGGTTGGGATTGATTGTTATCTTCCCTTTTCTTGTAATAAGGATTATAGAACTTTTGGGCTTCCTTTTCCTTTTCCAAGTCTATAATTCTGTTAGAGAGCTTCTGCATCATCTTTTCCATTCCCTCAAAATCTGGTGATTGTTCCTCTTTAGGCTTAGTAAACAACAAAGCTTTCCTCCCAACAATTTTGTCTCTTGACCGTTCAGGATAATCTTCGATGCTTTCTTTTTCAGCCTCTACTCTCTCTGCTTCTTCATAAGTCTCGGCTAGCGTAGGTTTGGCCTTCATTTTGGCAAACATGGCCAACTCGGGTTCTAGAGCTGAGGTATAATATTCAATCAGGACTTTATTTGAGGGTTTGTCAGCTTCAGAAAAATTCTCAAGGTAGGCTGCAAATCTTTGGGTAAAACTATGCACCTTCTCTTTTATTTCTTTCTTTAAGGTGCATAGTCCTTTCATGAGAGCTATATGAGTTTTTTGGGTTGGATACTTACTTCTAAAAATCTTTTCAAAGGTATCCCAGTCCAGGATAAAATTTGTAGGCAAACCGAAATACCATACTGCTGCTGCTCCTTTAAGGGTGTGTGGAAAGAGTCTACAAACTACATCCTCATATTCCCCATCCCTTAACCCCTCTATTGCTAAATAGAAGCTTTGCAAATGGTCATCTACTAACATCTTCTCATTTGGATCAAACTTGGGCAACACCTTTTCAAAATCTTGAGGTAGGTCATGCAACATAAGTGTTAGGTTTAAAGGTGATTTGTCTTTCCAAGCAGGTGGTGTATTTGGTGGGTTGGGTGGCTGATTTGCATTTATGCTTGCCATGAGTCTAGGTGGAGAGTGAGGTGGTGAATGAACATGAGTATGAATAGGTGAACAGTAAGGTGTATTTGGGCCCACTTGATTCAAAGACTGTACAACTTTTTGTAAGTATTTTTCTACAAGTTCTTCCAAATATCCAACCAACACTGAATCTTCCAAGATTGGACAATCTTTCTTCTTATATTCTCTTCCAGGAAAGTCAGGGATAATTGGTAATCCTCCAATCTTCTTCACATATGCCCTGGTGTGTCTTCTCAGATCATTAACAACTTCATTGTCCATAGAATACAAATTCTCTTTACCCTTCCCTTTAGGAATTGGATGGGGAAAGAAATTGCTTTCTGAACTGTCACTGGTGGAATAATCTTGAGAAAACGGGTTTCCTCGGCCAGCCATGCAGTAGTGGCCCTCCTTCTAGCGCCAGAAACTATTGAGGCCTAGAAATTCATAGGAAACAATAGCAAGGGATTCTCCCCAGTCAACGTTCCCAACTAGCCTGTGACTGTTTGGTTAGGGAAGCGGTCCGGCTACCGTAGGTCAAGTGACAAAAATAAAAGGTTTTACCGGTTGCGGCCCGGTCCACCGTGTATATTTTTGTATTTTTTTTTGACTTTAAGTATGATATGCAGGTGCCTATCTAAGAATGCATATTGATTGAGAATGCAAAGAGTGGTCACAATGTGATGCGTAGGTTCTTACCTCTCGTCTTAGACTCTCTTGTATCTAAATCACACACAGCAAGGGAATACCACACTAAATAAGTTGTCCCTAGGGAGTAAGATATTAATTCATGAGTAATGTAATACTGTTCACATGTTAAGATAAATCATAGATAGCTGTTCTTAGAATCAAAGAACATGAACATGAATAACGATATACATGACAAGATAGCTCATCAACCATTAAACCCTGCATTACTCATAGTGGAAATTATCACAGAATAAACCAGAGAACATTCTAATAAGAACATAGGTTCAGAAAGTTAGAACACTCTCACAGTTAATGAAACAAAGTTGAAAACGAAGTAGTTCCCCTTCAACATTGTTCATTTTATCACATTCGAACATTCCACACATCACCTTCTCCAAAAGGAAAAATTTGTAATTTATTATTGTAAAATGAAGTAGTTCCTCTTACAACGAATGGTTCACAAGTTTGTCTAGGGAAAAAGCCCCTATTCCCTCTAAGTTTCCTCTATTTAAACAAAACAGCAAAACCTTTGGGATACCCCAACCCTTTGACCTTTGGGCTTCCCCAACCGTTTAATCTCACAAATATGTCCTCTTGTGAGTGCTCATGATTCACATAATGCGTTACATTTCAGATTAAGACTTATGAGTACTTCATAAAACAGGACCAACTTAGTAACTGATGAACCTTTCCAAGCTTGGGCCCCTATTGCTAACGATTCCGCTTTTTCTTTTATTTGTCCCTTTAAAGATTATGTTGATCTCAGAATATCTCTACCTATGAATTTTCAGCCAGATTCCTTCTGCTTTGTCCTCCAGCTATGTCGTCTTTATAGCAGGAGTCTGAAGAATCTTCTAAATCCGCCTATAGTTAAAACAAAATTCATCATTAATTCGAACTACATCTTTTCAACAAACGTAAACCATACTAAAAATAAAACTGATCATCAGAATGAGGCCCTGTACTGCGTTCTCGTCGTGAAAACCTTAAAATGATAGAATATGAAACCTCCATCACCCATCAGATAGGGTAAAAACACACCCAAAACAGGCGGGAAAAACCTTCACCGGCGGGAAAATCACTAAAGCATCTGGAGGATAGTTTAAATAACAACTACAATAGAGGGCTTCAGATGAACAATAGGTTCCATGAGACCATCACGTCTATCGGCGTCGAAAAGAATAAATACTAAAGCATCGGGTAGAAAAACTCCTTGTCGGCAGATGGAAATACATAGACGTTGGGTAGTTAGTGAAATACGCAGCCGCAATGGCGGAGTGGCGAAAAAACTACGGGCTCCGTAGAAAATAAAACATAACGGTGAAAACCATAGCAAAACAATTGGCGCGTGGAGTAGTTATATGGCGGAACATTTAGTTTTCTTGAGAGCTGAAATGGCAGGAAGCAATCAGACTACCACCTTCGATCAAAGTCATAAAACCTTCCGATAAGGAGCAAAAACATCATGAAAACATTAAGTGTTCAGGAAATATTAAGGTTGTGCAGCGGCTTAAAAAAGTCGGTCTCATCTCCAAAACAACGGCTTCATAAAGATCAAAAACCCCAAATCAAACTTCAACCAACATATGACGGCGCAAATCAAGTCAACAGAATAACGTCACGCCATCGAAAAAGTCAAAGCTATCCATCAGAACAATCACCGTTCAGCTTCCACAACGGCGGCATCGTAGGGAAATATAGCTCCGATGCATTGTTTAAATGACCTCCGAACAACCAAACTAAAAATGTTAAGTTCCAAAATACCTTCGGCTGGGCAGTGGTCTAAAAGTTTGTTTCACCTCCAAAACAACGGCGAAAATGAGAAATAGACTTCCGATGTCAAAGGAAAAAATAATAGATCAAAGGCTAACAATTTCAAATCAAAATTCAAACTCCACAACCCAAAGCAGTTTCAGACATAATCATTTTTTTTCGAAAGCACGAAAACAGTTGACCTCAAAACAATCCAAACTTGTGGCAGAGGGAAAACAAAAACAAAGTTTATGGATCCAAACGATTGTAGGCAAGATACAAAATTTAAAAGGAGGGTCCAAAATTTCAAAATTTGGGAAAACAGTTGCAGCTGCAACACGAAGTTACAAATACATCAACAACATCGATGCTCTCAAACAATAGAGTTCATCATTGCCTGCAATTCAAAAACCAAAGATGAACTGAAACATGGTTTGGTGGATATAAATATCACCTGCACACTAGGACAAGAGTAAATGTGCTTTATGAGGGTGTACCCAAAGGACTTCACACTAGGAAATGAGGATATTGGGAACAGACAAGAACTTGATACCTCCCTTGTACATAATAAAGAGAATCATATTTGCATTCCCTTTGGTGATGGAAGGATTCCACATGGATTCTAGTAAATATTTTGAGTGTGGGTTGAGAGACCTAATTCCCTTTAACATAATGTTTTTATGCATGAATAAAATTAAGGAACCCTACTAATACTTAAGGGATCCTCATTTTGAGGATCCCTTTATCCAAATAATTTGCCTTGTTTTCTTATTGATTAATGCTCTTAGTGCTGAAATGATGGATGTGGAAAATACATACATCATTATTATGATCCAAGTTTCAAATGGATCTTTGTATTATTCTACTTAAACTAAACTTGTTGCTAATTTCAGATTTTTTTCCAGACCTAGTTCACTCCAAAGATAATTATTTTTTTAGCCTGTCGACATTAAATAACTATTGATCCTTGGAGCAAGGAGTACACTTCTATTTGGTTATTTGGGGCAATTCATACTCCCTAGAAGTACTTAAGGGCTTATGTAAGTTAATGTTACCCAATTATGACACATTAGATGCAATAAAAACATGGAAAAATATAAATATGATCACTAAAATAAATATTAGAGGTATTTTCACACATTTTAGAAATAGTGTAAAATGATGAAACATAGACAATCCAATTACCTTCTAGAACATATAACATTTATTTATGGAAAATTACTATAAATATAAGAAAATGATGTTCTCCTTAGATTGGTATATTACTTTTTTTCTAAAACATAATTCATATGTTTGCATTAGGCTCTGGGTTTGGTATGTAAACATTGATTTTTTCCCGCAGAGTTGTAGATAACAGGAATTTCTTGTGAGACAATCTTTTCCCTAAAATATAGTGTTGATTTATTTAATTTTTATAAATTAATAAAGTCAGTGAAGTTTTGGAATGAAGAAGTGAAGCGTTAGGCCTTGCTTTGTGTGACTTAACACAATCAATGATTTTTTTGTTTGTTTGTAGGTATTCATCTATACTCGTATAGGTGAACTAATCAAAAGTTACAAAGAGAATAAGAGACCCATTTTTTTAATAAATTTGACATATGACCAAATAAAAATGAATAAACAATATAAAACAATATTGTCTTCCTCAAAAATATATATTTGAAATCTACACATAGAGCTCTATAAGTGTGTGCAATTTCATTAACAAAAAACATGTAGATTTGAGGTTGAAAAGTAGGGAAATGAAAAATGGATGTGTTTTGTTAATTGTAGGCCCAACCTATAGGTTTGACAATCTGAACCTAAAACCAAAGCAGACAACTAGTCCAACACGTAGGTGGAAAAAGCAATTCAGGACAACCTTTTTTGTAATTAAAAACAACTACACATTAGTAACATGTGTGCATTTTTTTGTTATTAACGTGTGTGTGTTAATAACAAATGCATGTTACTTTTCCTTCTTCTCTTCTTACCCCTTCCATCTCTCTCTCTCTCTCTCTCTCTCTCTCTCTCTCTCTCTCTTTAGGCCTACAAATTTATACCATCCCTTATTTGTAACCACACTCCTCCTCCCCAAAACCCTAACCCCCCTAATATCTCTTTCTCTCCCCCCCAATCCCCTATTCTCCCTACTATTAAACCCCCATCTCTCTTAGTATCTATTAA
>LPNX010290927.1:354416-383975 GCA_001517045.1 Pseudotsuga menziesii
TGTTGAATATGTTGGGTTCTAATACCTATTACGGTGAACTTGAATGATGATTCTTATAGTTAAATTATAATAGAGTCAACAATGGCACAAAAAAAAAGAGACACATAGCACACATAGACTACCATGAAAAGCTCTCTATTGGGGAAAATAAACAAACTAGTGAGCTTATTCACACATCTATTAGCAACACTATTTACCATAATTTACAACAACGATTTGTGAGATCGCAATACCTCAAGTGCAAATTTTATCACACCCTACTACTCTCTTCAAATGATATGTAATTCCATCTTTCTTAAATAGGCTTTTCCATTACAACATATTTATAGATGCAACATGTACATTAGCTCGTGATACCCAAGCTAACTACTTGTTAATGGCAATTCATAACTTCTTAACTAAATGTAGTTATGTTGTTACAGTCAACTGGACTAAGATAACCATAGTCAATTTCCCGTTGAGCCTCCTGTCTACCAAGTGTTCATCAAATCCATGCTCGCTTGTGCTCATCAAGTTCCACATTAACCAATCATGATTGACAACCAAACGACTATACTAGTCATCTCATCAACTAGAATTCTACTATCTATCGACTTTAATTCTAGTTGACTATCAACTTCAGCTGTCGATTTACATGCAAAGAATATAACACATCCAACATTCTTACACTTGTTTTCTTCTTTGCATACATAAGAGATTTTATACCATTATTTCACTTAAGCAAGGCTAACAAGCCCACTGATTCCCTACACCGAGTAAACTTTTAGTGCTCACAAACTTGGTCAATGAGTCTGTAATGTTCTTCATATTGTATACCTTTTCTAACAACACTTTTTAGTTCTCCACCATGTCCCTCACAAATATTTATTACATACATATATGCTTTGTTTTTGAATGTATTCAAGGTTCTTTGTCAGGAATGTTACACTTTGACTGTCAATCCAACCTAAAAAAATTATATTTAAACCCAACCTTTGAACACAATCTTTGCAACCGAATTGCCTCTTTTCTTGCATAATTGGTTTCCATGTAATCAACCTCAGTAGTCAATAGTGCAATGACTAACTAACTCCTACTCATCGAACTGATTACTCCACCAAATAACTTGAAAACACATGCACTGGTCGACTGTATGTTGTCAATATATTTATCCCAATATGAGTCAACAAAACCATGTAAATATATTTTCTTTTTAGTTTATGATTTTCCTTGGTAGCATATTACATAATGCATTGTGCCACAAAAATACTTGAAAACTCTCTTGATTGTGGTCCAATTATCCTTTCCATGTGTTGACATGTATCTGCTCAATACTACCATTGTATGAGAAATATGACTTTGAGTGAAAACCATTGCATACATTGGACTACCTATAACACTAGAACATGGAACATGTGTCTTGTACTCTATTTCTTCATTTGTCTTAAAACACTATTCCACAAATAACTTAACTCATACAAGAATAGGGACCTTGATTGCTTTTCACTCTTGTATGTTGAAGCGCTTCAAAACCATCTCAACGTATTTACTCTGACCTAACCAAAGCCTTCAATATTCTTGATCACTCTTTCTTTCCATTCGAAGAATGCAATAATCTATGCCAATATCCTTCATGTCAAATTTGGAGGAAAACTTCAATGCCATATCCTTAATTAGATCGATATTATTTGTGACCAACAACATATCATCAACATACAAAATTGCATATATAAAGTGATCACCAACTTTTCCATACACACATTGATCAACCTAACTTCTCACAAACCCCAATTGCCAGATATACATATCAAATTTTTGGTACCACATCTTGGGTGATTGTTTTAAACCACATGGATACTTCTTGAGCTTGTAGAACAACTCTTCTCCTTTAACCATGAATTCTTTAGGTTGATTCATATAAATTTTTTGTTCAAGATAACAATGAATACATATTGTCTTTAAGTCCATATATTCTATCTCAAGATAAAATGTTGCAGCTAAAGATATTAATACCCTATTGTAAGTTAAATTTTCATCAAGAGAAAAAATATCACCAAAGTTGACTCCCTTGACTTGGGAGTGTCCCTTTGCTACCAATATAGCCTTGTACTTCTCATCATGTCTTGTTGCGTTCATATTTTTCTAAAATAACCAGATACAATCGATGAGTTTCCTTCCATTTGGTTATGCAACCAAATCCCATGTTTTATTCTTTCTCACGGACTCCATTTTTTCCTTCCATGGCTTTTTTCCAGAGTTTACCCTCTATTGATTTAATCGATTCCTTTATCAAATCAGGAATCTTCAATCACATATAACACACAATCAAAATGAAAATTAGGTGTACTATACCTTTTAGGTTGTTTCTTTTCTTGGCCAACAGATGTTCTAATGACCAAAGTCTGTAGTTCCACTTCTTCATCAGATTTAGTCGACTCATTGAAATCCAGGTTTTCACCATTCATTTCAAATTCCCGATTTTCTAGTTCCTTTTCTATTCTAACCTCTTCAACCATGAAAGTACCTCCACCTTCTCTACTATAAAATACCTTCCTTGTAACCATATTCCATAACTTTTACTCTTTCACTCCATCCTTATACTCGATGAAGATGCATTTCTCAGACTTGTTGCTGAGTTTTCTTCTTTTCTCCTTTGGGACATGAAAAAAGGAATCATACCCAAAGACTATGAGATGTGAAACGGGGCGATTCTTACAATCCCATTCCTCATATGGATTCTTGTTAACCATAGTGGTAGATGATGACCTATTCACTAGGTAACATGTTGTGTTGACTGCTTCTACCAAACATTCTTGTGCAGTACTTGCACTAGTGAGCATGTTCCTTACTTTCTCCATCATTGTTCTATTTATTCTTTCCACAACACCATTCTGTTGAGGCGTGTATGTGTTTTTTTGAGCTATACTGTGTTGTTTGCAAAAATAGTCAAGCACCCTACCACATACTTCTCCTCCATTTTTTGTTCTCAACACCTTGATTTTTCTGCTAGTCTGATTTTCTACAAGAGCTTTGAACTATTGAAACTTATCAAATACATCATATTTATTCTTCATAAAACATAAGCATTTCATTGTGTATAAATCATCTATGAAAGAGACATAATATTGTGATCCTCGCAGTGATGGGACAAGTACTAGTCTAAACACATCACTATATATTAACTCTAGTATTTCATCGGCGCTACTAACCCCTCATGAGAAACTTACACGGATATAATTACCATAAATGCAATGTTAAAAAAAATATACTTCTTTAGAATAATCAAGGAGATCTTCAACCATACCTTTATTGAGCATAACACAAAGTCATTTCTCACCAATGTGTCCCATTCGTCGATGCCACAACATGGTTGGTTCGGCTAGACATGGAGATATTAATCAGATTCAGGAAAGATTGTAGTTGTACATCCATATCTATTCTTCACAATATATTGTATAGTGTTCCAGTCCAGACTCCTCTAATAAATACCATTTCCCCTCGCACCATCTTCCACATATGTTTCTCAAATACAGATTGCACACATTCATTCCCCATCTTACTAACAAAAATTAAGTTTCAAGACAACCTAATATATGCAACACACTTGGAAGAGTTCCTCTCCTTCCATATTTTAATAAAATTCAAAATTTACGTCATCAGACAATCATGATAGGTGAATAATATCCTAGAATAATCTCACCACCATCAAACTTCTCATATTCATAGAATCGTTATCGATGTGATGTCATATGAAATGATGCGCTAGATTCAATCAACTAAGAATCATGGTATAACTGTGTACTTTTCAAGCCCAAATAAACATCCCCTTTCTCTTTAGTAAACGACCTACTTCCATTCGGTTGTGCTTCATAATATCCTTTTCTCTTCTTTACTTTGACTCAGAATCTCTCTTATAATTCCTAAAATTTCCACATCGCCAACATATTCTTGTCATCGAACTGGGATATTTAGATCTCATCTTAGATCTACCCTTCAACGTTGATTTTCTACTAGAGGATTTACCATTTCCTTTGTCGATCGGTTCACCTCTCACCATCAAGGCACCATCGGTTGAGCCTTCCTTGTTCTTTCATCTAATCACCTATGATACAAGATATGCAACCACATAATTGATCTTTAATTTTGTATTATTGTTTCCAATAGTCACTACTAGGCTAGCCCATGAGTCTAGACAAGAACACAACAAACTGATACATTTCTTCTCATCAATGATTTTAATATCCATGGATAACAAATTACTAATCACAGTATTGAACACATTCAAGTGCTCTATAATTGAGTAGCCTTAATTCATTCTCAGAAGATACAAGTTATTCCGAAGAAACAATTTCTTCCAAAGTAACAACTTTTTAACTAGATATTGCGATTACTACAAGTTCCCCAACTTTTTCCATAGTTTCTTTGCATAGTCTTCTTCAGAGACATTCATCAATACACAATCTACTAAATAAAGTAGCATTATACTTGCTTTCCTGTCGATTTTTTATCAATGTTCCTTCTACATGCCTATCAAAGTGGTTATGGGAGCCACAACCCATTGTTCTCAATCCACAAGGAGATACTTTTTTTTCATTATAACCTTTTGGATATGGGTAACAAAATAAATAGAGAAAACAAGTCAATAAGGATGGAGTTTCCCCTTGAAAATTTCCATGTACTAAGAGACACGGCAAGGTTGGGTATGGAAAAACTTACGCATCCACTAGTTATCCCCTTGAATCCAATGGAGTCCATTCATATTCCAACATCAAGTCAAATTCCATCTTATATTCCATTAACAATCAATGATCCAATTAAAAAAGAAGGTATTCAAACTTTGCTGGATGTTGGGTATTTGCGTGGGGATATTGGACAAGTTACTCATTTGAAATATTCTTATGAAGACAGTCCTCATGTGTAAGCTGAATGTGAATGACCATATGTTCAACATATAGTCCACACATACTTCACACTCGCAATATCGACTCTCAAGTGAATGTAGTGCTACAATTTACCAATGATGGGATTCGCACTTCTTGTCCACCTTCCTTACCTTGACTATCTAGTGAATGTTGAAAAACTTCTAGACATATTAAAGTGAATGAAAGTACTCTAACATCCCTTAAATGTGAGTTATTCAAACAAACTATTAATTGATAGTGTAGCAAAATTATCAAATAATTGTTTGAATAAAAACATGATGCATTCAAATGTCAAATATTGATGGCTTTGTTAAAATCACATTGTTTAGCTGTAAATAGGAGAATTTTAGGCATAAATATAGATAAAGATTCATATGCTAGTAACCATGTTGTTAGAAATATTCAAGCGAATTCTAATACAATTGGAAAGTTTACTCATTCAAAAGATCATAATGTTTCCCATATTGTGTTATTAGAATCGATTGTAAACAAGTACACAAGGCATTGTTAGTTGTTGTCATGCACATCTAACATTTTAAAAGTAAATAGAAAAAATTTGTGTGAACAATATTCCCATCATACGTAAGCCATGGACCTTCATGTTGTTATACCTAGTGTTATTTGGCCTCCTAGTGCCTAGTTTAGTGTTTTGGACCATAATTGTCCACCTTTGGAATCATTTAGACTAGTGATATATCCATAAAACCTTGTTCACACACTTTTTGACTCATTTCCTTCATTTAGGGAGTCAATGCACCCCTCTATGTTGTATTTATGAGGGAGTTATGGAATTTCCCTATTTTAAGGAGTTGGAGTGTGCTGTCTTGATAATATGGTCAAATATGTGTATTAATGACCACTACTTAGCCAACTACTCACCTCATGCGCCCTCTTGATGTTTGTGTTCACACCTATTTGACTATCCTATCCTACCTTTGGTTCTTTATGTTCATTGAAACTCATTATGGCCCAATCTAAGCCTCATTATTGTGAGCTACTGAACTCACCCCTAAGCCTCTTGATTTTGTCTCTTGAGAGAATCTATATATTGGACTCAATATAGTGAATAATATGCAATGGAATATCAATCCACTTGATTGTTTTACTCTTGTGTTCTACTTAATATTTTCTTCATATTTCTTCCAGTTTCCTATCTATCTTTGGTAAATTCAAAGTGAAGCTGGCTCTAGTAATCTATATCTAGGTTGGTATTGTACATAATTCATAACATATTGTTGCGATGTTGTGCATTCCAAAATTTAACATGGTATCAGAGACTATGGGGTTCTAGTCTTGCTTCCAAAATAGAATTCCAAGTTTTGTTTGCAGGTGCCGAAACAGCTTCATGGATTCGAAATTAGTTCCTCCCCTCTCTCCATTCAAATATTATGAGTGGAAGCCTAAAATGTGTGCATATATCAAGAGAACATGTCTCTATGATGTGTCCATGGTGCTGTGAGTGAGCCAAATTCCTATGAAGTGTTGTTGTAATTGTAACTTCGGAAGATATTATGCTATACATTATTATTGTATATTGTTATAACCCCATCGAAGATGTTTTCCCTCCATTTGGGATGTCATTATTATATATGGTCAGTGAGGTAAATCCTCCGATGTAAGTCAGGGAAATAGTCCCTAGAATAAATAAAGGAAAATGTATTTTGAAGTCTTCCTAGGTAGGTCAACCCTAATTAGGTAACCTAGCTGACCTAGTTAGTTAAGTGAGTCACACAATTGAAGAATATAAATAGGGAGGAGTCATCCCTCATTTGACACACACTCACACTCTCTGAAGTATGCATTAGGAGATATACGATAAGGAGGAAAGAGAGAGAGTTGCAGGAGACTTTTTATTCTTGGGTTTTCTCATCTTGTGATATTGTCTTAGTGATGAAACTATTCTGAGGAAGATTGAGGGGTTTTCTCCTGTATTGTTTCCCCAAGGAAATATTTGTGTCGTATGTATATTCTATCTCTTGTATATCTTATTGTACTTGTTATTCTTTTAGGTGAAGATCCTAATTGAATTAAAGTAGAAAAAATAACATGGTATCAAAACCTCTATGAAAGAAGGCACTGTGTAGCAGTGGGAAACTAGGTCTTCTCTCCATAGATCATCAAGAAAATAGCGGTAGTCTAACTCACCCTAGGAGGGTGCATCTTTTGCTAGAAGTAGAATCAGATTTGGAGAAGTTTCAATTTTTTAACTGCGGGACATTGCGGGAGGAAACTAGGGAATAAAGCTTTTGGGGTTTTCCTCCATCAATATGGAAAAAATAGTACATTAGGAAACTCACCCTAAAAGGGAACCTCTTTCTGTGAAGTCTAAAATCATCTCCTAGAATTTTTATTTTTGGCCTCATCTCTACTATCAGGGAAACTAGGGCATCAAGGTTTTGGAGTTTCCCTCCACTAAATTTGATAAAGGACCTCATTGAGAAAATCACCTCAACGAGGTGCATCTTTCTATCTAGACAAAATTCCAAGGTTCCAAGTTTGGAAATTAGGGTTTCTATGACAAACCCTAGTTTAGCTAGCTCCATAACCAGGTCGGGAATCTCAAATTGGTAAGATCTAAATCTCTGTTATTTCCATTTGAGGTTCTCATTTCAAAATAACTCATCACACCCATCTTTATTATAATCTTGGGGGAGATGACAACTTTTGAGCATGGAAGTATAGGATCTCCCTGATTCTTGAAGAAAATGATTTGGATAAGTATATCAGTGAGGAATTTCCAACTCTAGAGGGAGATGAAGCTAAGGATATCCATAAGAAGTACTTGATGAAGGCCAAGAGAATCATTGCATATTCTATTAAGGATCACCTAATCCCTCATTTTTCATCCTTGAAGACACCTAAGGAGGTGTTCGATGCTTTGATGAAGCTGTTCAAAGGAAAGAACATCAATCAAAAGATGACATTGAGGAATCGATTGAAGAATGCAAATATTAAAAACTAAGATACCATGCAATCCTACTTCACAAGGGTTTCTCAAATAAAGGAACAACTTGAAACTGTAAAATAGAAGGTAGAAGAAGGAGAGATTGGTATGACCACCTTGAATGGTCTCCCAAGATCATGGGATTAATTCATTCAAGGAATATGTGCCAAAAATAGTATGATCACTTTCAACATACTTTGGGAACAATGCACACAAGAAGAAGCTCAGATCATAACAAGAGAAGAGAATATGGGAGCAATTGAAGATCAAGATCTCACAGTTCACATAAGAAGAAATCATAGAAAGAAGGAGGACCATCTTGCAACAAAATGGAGGACGCTCATATCAAAATACAAAATAAATTCAGAAGAGATCTATCCAGTATTAGATGCAACACATGTAATGAGAAGGGACATTACTCCATAGATTGTCCCAGAAAAAAAGGCTCCTCTAATAAGAAGTCGAACAAGAAAATAAATCACGCTCACACCGTTGAAGACGATGAATCAACAACGAAAAGAAGAAGAGAAGAAATAGTTGATTCCTTAAGTGATGAGGAATATGTACTTTAATATAGAAGGATTCAACCCATTACAAAGAAGAACATATTATCCATCTCAGTATTTGGATAAAAAGGATGCAATTGTGAATGAAGAAGTGACACTCAGATTCAAAAGCAGTATGTAGTCCCATATGATCTATGGTATAGAATACTTGCTTAAGAATGATCAATACATATACTCACACTCTCTTAAGTGCACATTAGGAGAGAGAAGATAAGGAGGAAAGAGAGAGAGCTGCATAAGACTTCTTATTCTTGGTTTTTCTAATCTTGTGATATTGTCTTAGTGACGGAACTATTATGAGGAAGTTTGTGGGGTTTTATCCTTTATGGTTTCCCTGAGGAAAATATTTGTGTCTTGTGTATCTTGTATATCTTGGATATCTTGTTGTACTTTTTATTCTTTCATATAAATATCCTAATTGAATTAAATTAGAAAAACTAACATGAAGAGAAGTGTAATTGGTTTAATGATTGTGATAGAGAGCCTATGGAACTATGTGCCTAGCTATACCTCCTACAATGCGTTGTCTCATTGATGATGTTGAGTACCCATTTGAGCTTTGGAGAAATATAGATAAATTTCTTAGCATGTAGAAAGCGGATATCAAATATATGGAGAGAAATCAAATGGGAACCTCCTTATATGTTCTCCCTCCAAAGGGATTGAATTCATGCATTTCTCAAGAAGTTGTTTAAAATGAAGAGGAAGAAGAAGATAGGGATTCAACAAATGATCCAACTCAACTTTCTTCCTATGTGGCTTCCTCTCTTTTCTAAGAAGATGATTTTCATGAATATAACATACGTGTTACTTCCATCAATACTATTGAATAGATGTCTCTCCATTCCATTTTTTTCTCCTCTATGTCTTCTATTACGAATGTTGAAGATGGGTTGCTAGTTAGTTACCATAGTGAGCCTGCTATAGAAGATGTTTTTTCTTCACATGAGAGTATTGGTTCGAAAGATGGCCAAGGATAATTTTGGAATTCAAGTTAATATCTCTCATTGCTTCCCATTTATTCCTACCATGACTATCATAATTGTTTCAAGTTCACTTGAATATGGAGAATATTTTTCCATCACAATGGCACAATTGGGACTCTTGTTCCACCTTTTTTGAGATGATTACAACTCTCTTAATTCAAAGTTGGTTCTTCAAGAGCCTTATGATTTTCTTGGGATCACCTTCACCACCATTGGTTTGCTATATCAAAAACCTCGAGTATGTTTTGGACATGGCACCCTAGTTGGTTCAAAGTTCAAGTCTTAAGAGAAAGCTTTTCTTTCCTATCAATGTGTTTTAGTTGTTCTACATGGTACCATAATCCATCATGCAATTGCACATATTCCTGAGTTGGCTGAGCACATTCCACTTCTTCCCAAGTAGAATATTCCTCTAGACATACTCATTTATTTTGGAGATTAAACCGTTTTGGTTTCTCTTTCATGTCCATTTTTTAGGGAGGATTTTCCCCATGTGGTTTTTCCTCTTTCCTCAGTTCATATGGATTAATAATGTAAAGGGTGACCATAATACTTTGTTGCTTGGTCCCTATTTTGTTTCTCACTACCATTTTCTCTTAAGGAGGGGGGGGGTTGTTAGAACAATATTCCCATTATATCTATGCCACAGACCTTCATGCTATTCTACTTAGTGTTATTTGGCCTCTTAGTTCCTAATTTAGTGTTTTGGACCATAGTTGTCCACCTTTGGACCACTTAGACTAGTGATATATCCACGAAATCTTGTTTGTCCACTTTTGGACCCCTTTCCTTCCTTTAGGGATTAATGCACATCTCTATGTTGCATTAATGAGGGAGTTATGGTATTTACCTATTTTAAGGAGTTGGAGTGCACCCTCTTGATGCTATGGTCAAACCCATGTATTAATGGTCACTACTTAGCCAACTACTCACCTCATGCGCATTCCTGATGGTTGTGTTCACACCTATTTGAATATCTTAACCTACCTTTGGTCCTTTATGTTCATTTAACCTCATTATGGCCCAACCTAGGAATTACACTTTTCCTTATGTCATTCATGGGTGAATTGGTCCAATCTAAGCCTCATTATTTTGAGCTACTCAACCCACCATTAAGACTCTTGATTTTGTCTCTTGAGAGAATATATATATTGCGCTCAATATAGTGAATAAGATGCAATGGAAGATAAATCCACTTGAGTGTTTTACTCTTATGTTCTACTTAATATCTTCTTAATATTTCTTCTATTTTCCTATCTATATTTGGTAAATTCTAAGTGAAGCTTGCTCTAGTAATCTAGATCTAGGTTGGTATTGCACATGATTCAAAACATATTGTTGTGATGTTATGCATTACAAAATTTAACAAACTCTTTAATAGCACTCTATTATAAGAGACAAACTTAACAACCCAAATCAAATAGATTGTTGGGCCTTCATTGGAAGGTTTCCTCATTTAGATAGGAAATTAACTGATGTTGTTGAGGAACTAGTACAACATTTTTGGCATGAAAATACCATACCTTCATCCAAACAAAAAGATGCACGAAAGTTGATAAAATGTAATAATGATCACGAGCCCCCCCACATTAAGCATTTCCTTGACATGACATAAACATAGCTCTATGAGAGATTCAAGAATGAATGCTTGGAATTGAACATGGGATGAAGATAATTTGAGAAATGTAAACCTTGGTATGTTAGAATATGCACATACCACAACACATATTGCTATAGATACCATGTAGAATTTGATTATTTTTATGACACATATGTACACATCTGTCGTGTTTTGCATCCTAACTTTGTGCAAGAGTGCTCATTCATAATACTGTTGATTTCATTGAGGGAGTTTATTCATATAATCATGTGTCCAAGGCTATATGGACAAAAAAAATAGGAAATATCGTCTATATGGAACATGCTCTAGGTGTAGTGGATTTTATTTATTGTGTCAATGCATTTGTGCAAGTGAGGAGAATGGATTTTGGAGGATGATAGTAGATATTCATTGCTTTATGTATGTTATGTATCAACTGGATAATGGGAAAGAAAGAAAAAATATTGCATTGTTTAATTCCCAGGTAAGTGAACATAATAATGTTCATATTGCACCTTTAATTTTTTCATATATTTTTTAAAGGTAACAACACAATTATCCCTTTATCTTTGTGTCACTTGGTACGAGTATATGATTTAATGAAGGGATATTTTATAAAAACTAAACAATACATTTGACATGTGCATGTAGTGTGATGGAACGATGAGCAATTTCAAATATGCAAAGACTCCTTTTTTGTAGGTACTATATTGTTAGTTGTGGATTTCATCGAGAACTACACACTTCAACCACAAAATGAGTTCTAGTTCCAGTATGATCATTTAAATAAAATTAGTAGAATGGTACATATCACATACATGCATGGGATAGAAAGCAACAAATACATGAGGATAACAGTGAAAGAGACAAACTTCTACATAAGAGATGACAGGTGCCACAACCTACATTATGTGTAACTTTTATTTTCAAATGTTTTATGATAACTTGAAGGAAAGAGATATACAGATGGATCGACATTATATATGGTTAGATGGTTGTCTAGGCCAATTCAAAAGGACTGTGTATTCCAATGGTTAAGTATTTTGCACAAAACATACAATCTGCATCATAATTGGAACTATTTTGAGACTAGGCATATGAAAGGTGAGTATGATGGGGCTTGTGCATGCATCAAAACAATATGAAGGGAGGAGATAAATTTTACAACAAACCATCATATCCAAGATGCAAAACCTATAGCCCATTGGTGCTTTACAGTAATTTCAAGTGGTGCTCAATAGAAACATAATTTAACAGGGATATGCCATGTATTGAGAAATTTATGAGAAGTGGTCAATATATATCGGTCACATTCATATCATTACAACACATTACAAGGAACTTGTGGATTTAATTTAGTTCAAAGCTCAAACAACCCCTTATTCAAAGTATGGACTAAAAAACTAGCTTTCTTTTGTGGACCTTGTATCAGTGGTGAATGTGATGATAGTGAACCAACATACTGGGTTGATGAATGGAAAATGTATCACTTATGGTTGTCACATGTGTAGTTGTTGAAATAATCCAATTAGAGGAGGTCCAATCATCTATTTTAGTAGACTATGATCATATCTCCGATTTTGTAGAACCAGGCAGAGAAATCTCATATCATATTTAAGAATTTGATTTATTTTTATTTAACTATGTTATGAAAATCCTACACATTTGCATTTGACCATACATTACATTTTTGTAAGACACATATATGCAGTTTTTTGCCTCAAAAGGCAATGAATGGTGCAATAATGAGTGGTTGGCATGATGTAGACAAGGGAATCAAACTCTCTATACATATTTAATGCTTAATGCAATGATTTTCTAATTGGCTCAATGATTGTTAAGGGTGCATATCTAACATAGATTAAAAATTCAAGAAAGATTGGTGGTTATGTATTCATGGATTATAGACCAGGTGTAATGGTGTATCAACCTACAATTTTGGTCATTGGGACAAATATCCAACTATAGACAATGTCTAAAAATAACTCACACCAGTTACGCTACATCCTACCTCATTTACACCATGATATATTAATGGATACCATTATCAATAGAGAGTATATATATCGTCTACTTGAATGAGACCAGGTAATCATGTATAAGGGGTAGAATGACATATGGCTAGATTTATTCCAACGCATTCACATGGGACAAAAACAATTTCCGCTCTATGTTCCCAAGTTAGGTGAACCTTCATCCCATCTATTTCCATTCTTATGTTGTATGAGGCTTGTATGATAATAGTTATGTTAACATGATGAGGTATGTTATTTAAGGGTTATGTTCGTTGATTAATTTCTAGTGAAAATTCAAAATTTTCATGTATGAAAATTCCTATTTTGAATGTAATGCATGAGGACACTAATTGTACCATCATTTTGCTGTCCAATATTCTAAAAATAATGTAGATTTAGCACATGAATGAGAGAACAAAAACATAGTCTCTTTAGACACCACCATAACATGCTCAAGAATTTGTATATCCTTAAGGACATGTATATGTATTTGCAATTGATAGTATTCTGTGTGAATATAATGTATATGCAATTCTTATTAGATTCTCCCAATCAAATTTTTTGGTAACATTATTCTCAACCTTATCGTTGGTCTCCTTTGTATTCATGTAATAGATCTAGTTCTTTCGAGGGAAATCATCAATAAAGGAAACATAATAAGTGCTACTTGATAGTTAAGTTGAAGTCACATGTCCACATGTGTACAAAGGTTTTAGTTCAATAATCACTCTTTTCCTATCCCTAATTCTTGGGAAGAAAACATTAGCATTCTTGTTGAGTGCACTACTCTTACACAAACTTGTCTTCTCAATCTTGGAATCTGGAAATGCCTACACCATGTCCTTCAATACTGAAAATTATCTATAGTGAAGATGACCTAGCCACTTAATTCAAATACTTCACAAGTTTTAACTTAGAAATAAATAATAGGTCTAACATAAAACTTAGGAATGCATACTAGGTCTAACATAAAAATTAGGAATGCATACTAGGCCTAACATAATTTAAATTGGAAATGCATTAACGGTAACAAAAAATTGTATGTATAAAACACCACGAAGCTCAATATATGTGGCATGATCAACAATATCCATCTATATCCCTTCCTGTTAGTCATGATCAACAACCTCCACCTATATCCCTTTTTGTAAAATGTCATATGTTTAAATGCAACACTATCCACATACCATGAGATGCCAATCATAGTGTTAGAAAAAATGTATGATATGCAAGCTCCACCATTTTAGTAGAGGCTTCTACATTTAATACACCCAATTTCCTATGTCATTATTGTTTTCCCTTACACTTCTTATTCTTAGAAAAAACAAAATCATAGTGGCCAAGCTTCTAGAAATTCAAGAACCTGATGTTTTTCATCTCCTTCTTACTATAATTTAAGGAACCTCATTTTCCATACTTATCTCCTCCTAGATGAAATCATAGAATAACTTTGAAAATATTAAAATATTATAATGGGGCATAAAACCAATTTCATTTGATTGGTATGATGCACAATCTAATATCCATGAAATCCCAAAGATCATACTCTTTCAACAATGTTTGTACTTGGAACTTCAATGGAACCGAGTTGGATGGGATTTCCAATGTATTCTCATATTTGAGACTGAATGTAGTCATATTGCTACTCCTATAATATGATATTGGAAAAAAAATATAGACAACCTTAAACAACCTATCACATGTACACAATGGTTTTTTAAAGCATAAATTATGGTATCCCATCATTGATATCTTCTGATAACTATCTTCCTAAGAAGTTATGAAATTTTGGCATGATGAGGTCAACTATTGAAACCCCTCGACCTTGGGATTGTGGGTAGTTTTACCATGTTATATATTCCCAAACACATGCAAGAGATTAAATAACTCAATTCCAATGCTCACTTGTGTTTTTATGTCCCAGTGAGAGATTCACCAAGTGTCCTTGAAAGGATTAAGGAGGTGAGTTTCAACTCACCATAAAGGATTACCATGGATTGGATCAAAAAGCTGTCAACTTTATTGGACTCATTACAATGCATTCCATATTGGTACATATCTCTCTCATGGGTCCATGACCTAGTACTCATCTTGTTAAGGGACCTTAGAAACTAAGTTTTTTCTCAGTAAAAGACTATGCAATTTTGGGATGATGAGGTCAATTATTGAAACTCCTCAATATTGGGATCATGGTTAGTGTTCCCACATCAAACATTCCCAAACACACATGAAACATATTACATAAAATATCCACAAGAATGGGAGTGTAAATATGATGAACTCCGAAACAGCGAAGCTTTACAAGCTGCCTTGAAAAAACAGCCAATTACCTTTGACAGGAAAAACAGTTCTTTCCGGTTGCCTAATGTAACTCCATTTCCAAGATTCTCCCTTGTGGATGTAAACCCTTCTTTATCTTGTTCTGCATCTACTTCCTCTTATGCAGTCGACCAAAAACTATCCTCCACTCCTTCTGTTCCTGAATCCAACTCTTCAGAGTCATGTACTGGCCTGCATGATACAGAACACAAAGGTCAGCACAAAGATTGTCCAGCATGTCGAAAGACATTAGAAATACTCCGGCATCATCGTCAATAGAAATCCCCTCAATTAGGTATGTTTTCTCTTCCGAGAGAAAATGAAGCCTATGAAGTAGAAAGGGAAGGACGAAAGTCTTATTTTCCGGGTAGAAATATACCTAATATCCCTTTCAGACAGTATACTCCAGATGGTTTGTCTAAGAGAGAATATCTGCCGCAGAAAACGGTAGAATTTGGAGAAACACCATCTGATGAAGTAAGATTAAGTAATTGGGGAAACCTACAGCATGGGTTAACTGCCAAAAACTTGGATGATATGGCCCAAGATATTCTAGCCTTAAAAGCTAGTATGCAGGAGGAAAAAGAGAAAATAGCCGAAGTTAGTGCCAAGCTGGAACTTGTTCAGCATTTACTTGCTGACTCAGAAGCCTTTAAAAAGATGATTGCAAGAGCCTCTGAGAACATTATGACTCGGATAAATAAAATGGAAGAGTTGACAAAGAAAGCCTCCACTCTGGGTACAAAGGTTACTAAACCTAGCCCTGCTATTTTAGCTTTAGCCGCCGAAGGTTATAAAAGAAAAGAAAAGGCTAAGCTAGAACGTAGCTTTTCATTTGGGATGATGAATACTGAAGAAACAGATAATTGACCTGAGTATGATTTTGGCAAATCTGATGTCGAATATCGTATTCTTTTAAAATGGGTAACAGCTATCAAAGGTCTTCCTCCTTGCCTCTCAGAGAAGACTATCCAAAAGATCTTAAGTCTGGTTCCTCTTGAACCTAAACCTGAACCTGAGTCAGTTCAGGCAGTTCAGCCCGAGTCTCCTATAGCTCAGTATGAACCCGTCATAGACTTAAGTATGTTAAGCACTAATGTACTTGGATCATCCTCTGGAGTTAAGAAAGAAATTGAGTTTGATGAGCCAATGACAGATAGAGAACCTACTCAAGGTCCTCGGATTCCATTATCTTTCAGCTCCCATACTTTTAACAATATCATATCCCATATGCCTGATCACCCTGTGATCAATATTGACTGTCAGTCCAGGGATGCTATCCATGATTCATTAAATTTGTTATTTCACTGGACCTTGTCAAAGAAAGCACAAAACCGAGAAATATCTGGCCAGCAGATTGCTACCCTGTTAATTACAGGACTTACAGGATTGGCCAATGAATGGTGGAGATGGCTGCCTCAAAGAGTGCGTGATGATATTTTGAATGCTGACGATGCAGATCAGCAGTTGTTAAAATCCCTAGAAACTCAGTTTCATGGCGGAGATGATGAAGACGATGCTGATCATCTCTCATCTCTTTATATGTCTGCTAGACTTTGTGATTTGTCCTTAGCCGATGAATATTTCTGCTACATGGAAAAATTGCTTATCAGATCAGGAAAAGCCAATGACCCGACTTATCTTAAGCATTACCTAAGAAGCTTTCCAGGTCATGTTCCCGATGCCGTAGAGAAATATATGAAGGACAAAAATTTGAATTATAAGGATTTATCAATCGCTCAGCTCCATTATCATATCAAAGAAACATGGCAGGAGCACTGCTTATCCAAGCAAATTGATAAAGATTTTAAAAGACGTCAGAATATGTTTACACCTTCATTCTGCAAGAAGGTTGCACAGATGCCAGATTGGGGATGTGGTGCCCATAATCGTGGTCATCTGAATCAGAAATGTCATTGTGAAGGTAGGAGAAAGCATAAGAACAAGCATTTCTTCTCGAGTGATCCTAGATATCACTATCCTGATAAACCTGTCAAGTTTAGCAGGAAAAAGCCTCAGAAGAAATCTTATCGGACTCCCAAACCGCCTCCTCGAAGAAAATATACTAAGAAAAGGCGAAAACCAGCAGATAAGGAATCATGTTTCCTTTGCGTTGCCAAAGGCCATTGGGAAATCAAATTCCCTAAAAAGAAACATAAGCCTCGCCTTGCATTATTTTGTGCCTCAGTACAACCCCAGTGGTGGCGTTATTCTTCTTCTTCCAAGCCTCCTACGGGTGAATTTGTTTATCTCCCTGATGATTCTGATTCTGAATTTCATTCTGCCTCTGATTCTGATGATCTTCCAGAGCTTAATAAATTTGGTCCCTCCTCAGCCTCTTCCTCAGATCTGTCGGATTCTGCTTCCGATACCGATGCTTCCGAGGTTCCAAATTGGGGGGGGGTGTAATATGCCCAGTTCGCCCCATTCCTCTATTTCTTCCTCTGTACATACCTTTCAGCCTCCTGAGTTCAACTTCTCTCTGTATATGCTATCCTTTCCACAGCAGCATTATGACTTAGAAAAACAGATAGCTGCTATTGACTTAGCATTTGCTGAAACACATCCCTATCAGTATCAGCGAAGAGAACAGCTAAGAACAGAAAAAGAGTTGTTGCTTGAACAACTTAAAGGCAAGAAGAAATTGCTTGATAATCCAAGTAATCCTCCTATCTCCAAAGTAGTCTCCTTTCATGAGCCAGCAATTGTATATAAAGCTTATCTTGATAAACATGAAAGCAGACAACAATATAGACTATCAACTCGAGAAACTTTGAGAGCTATGTTAAAAGAGAAGCAGCAACAAATAAAGCAGCTTTGTATAGAAGTCAGTGAGCTCCGAGATCATGTAAAGATACTCGACGCTGAAGAAGAACATTCTTCAGAAGAAGAAGTGAATAAGTTTATTAAAGGAGCCATGGATAGAGAAGTAGAAATTATAGATACTCCTGAAGAGACAGAACATATTGTACATAATTAGCCTAGTCTGTTCTTAATGTCAGGTCCTAAACTGTATATACAAATAAAGTTTGATTTACAGGAATTTAAGCCTTACACTCTTTCCTGTCAGATTGATTCTGGATGCCAGGTCAATCTTGCTAAAGGTTCTGCACTTCCCTTTTATTACTGGGAAAAGACATTTGGCAGTGGAACTGCTATCCATGGTACCCCAGTACCTATAAGGGGAAAAGCTGAGATTGTTCCAGTCGTCTTCGGTAAAGCTCAGAGCAAGCTCACATTCTACAGACTGGATGAGTTAAAATATGATTGCTTGTTAGGTTCTGATTTCTTGCATTAGGTCAGTCCCTATACAGTAGATCATGATGAAATGACTTTCACTTGCTATATTAACAGAAGAAAGGTTATTCTTCCTTTATCATTTACAAGCGAAGTCAAATGCCAGACAATAAAAGAACCAGAAAATGCTAGTATTCCTCGGCTAGCAAAAATGGAAAGAGCCATAGCTTACTCAGAAACACATAGTGAGAAAATGTTGAAAGATATTTCTGAGAAGCTGAAAAAGGATTATTGTTCTGATAGTCCTAATGCATTCTGGAAGAGGGAGAAGTATTTTGTCACTTTGCGTTATGATCCGCTTCAGAAAATTAAACCTATGAAGGCTTCTGCAAGAATCATTACGCCCTCTGAAAGAGCATTCTGCAAACAAGAAATTACAGAGTTATTAGAGAAAGGACTCATTGAACCTTCAAAAAGTCTTTGGGCATGCCGCGCCTTTGTAGTAAACAAACATTCAGAACAAAAGAGAGGAAGACCAAGGTTAGTGGTAAACTTAAAGCCACTAAATGCTGTACTCCAGAAAGTCAGGTATCCTTTACCTGATAAATCCAGTTTATTACAGCACATTACAAGTAAAACTATCTTTAGTAAGTTCGATATAGATTCAGGCTTCTATCAGATTGGCATTGAGGCTAAAGATAGATTTAAAACTGCATTTGTTGTTCCACATGGTTTGTACTAGTGGAAGGTTCTCCCTTTCGGTATCAACAATGCTCCATCTGAGTTTCAAAAACGGATGGAAGATATTTTCAGAGATTATCCATGGATATTGGTTTTTATTGACGATATCCTAATCTGTTCTCATAGCTTGCAGGAACATCTCAAACACCTGCAAATATTTTATGATCTGGTATACAAACATGGATTGGTTCTCTCTGAACCGAAAATTGAGATTGGAAAGAACGAGATAGAATTTCTCGGAATAAATATAAATAAAGGCATGGTAGTACTGCAAAACCATGTTCTTCAGAGCTTCAAGAAATTTCCAAATATTATTTTAGAGAAAACACAACTTCATAGATTTCTTGGTTCGCTCAACTATATCAGACCATTCTATTAGGGACAAGCCAAAGATATAGTTCTGCTGCAGAGCAGACTTCGAAAGAACCCGCCAGCATGGTCAAAAGAAATGACTGCAGCTGTTAAATGAATCAAAGAAAAAGTTATGAAGCTGCCAGCATTAACTTTGCCTACCGGAAAAGGCAATCTGATCATTGAAACAGATGCATCTGCCCATACATGGGGTGGAGTTTTGATTGAGGCCATTGATCAGAAAGAATACATTTGTGGCTACGGTTCGGGATCCTTTAAAAAGGATGAACTCAATTATCCCTCTAGCCATAAAGAAATTTTGGCAGTCAACAAGACTGTGCAACATTTCATTCTCTTCCTTAAGGCAGTCAAGTTTACTATCAGGACTGATTTAAAAATTATGCCCGGAATGTTAAAAAATGAAACTGTAATGGCTGAAAATAATAGCCGCATCTTAAAATGGTTTATATGGTTATCAAATTTTGATTATGAAATTGTGTATAAACCTGGCTATCTAAATTGTCTTGTTGATATGTTGACCAGGGAGTCAGCTGAAGATTTAAAAGACCTTCAGCCAGCACTTAACATGTTTGATCCAGGAGAATCAAGTTCCGGTCCTGCCAGAAGACGGATGAGAAGAGAAATGAAGAAAGAAGAAGATGCAGCAGAAAAGCCAAAGACACATGAAGAGCTGCTGCAAAAACAAGGATTGTTTATCCTGCCCTGGGATGGTGCTTTACCCAGGAATGTTTGTATTGAATCTTTGGAGTATGCTTTAGCAGATGAAGCAAAAAGGTTTCCGTAGTTAACACTAATCAAGAACATCCAGTCATCTCCCTTGAAGCTGACAATACTTGAAATATGGGAGAAAGAAGCTTTCTTTAGCTTTGCAGATGCCACCGAAAAACTCCGAGATTGCCCAGAGTTGTGGACAGACTACGATGATCATGACCATCTCTAGTATATTGATCTCTGCAGAGGTGACCTTACCTGGACAAGTTATAATCTTATTCTACAATGCTGCAGAGAGAATGATACTATTTTTATCTTCACCGACCCAGCTAATCTAGCAGCTAATACAAAATGGTCGGGTTGGACAGAGGTTTTCCTTGATAAGTTCTTCCCTAGAACTAATTGGGAAAACTATAGAGCTAATTTTATCCTTCATTTGAAAGCAGATCTACAAGTCGCTAAACAGAGAGAACTCTGGTTCAAATTCAAGCTTCATTTTGAAGGAGGTACCTGCAAACCACTTGAGTACCGTATGTATGTTCAGCAGAAAGTCATACGCAGAAATGTGGAAGGCGACCATATTGAGTCACGGGTTACTATTCGTGACATTCCTCTGGACTTCAAGGTTGAGTCAAAGTTACGTGGAGAGTTCATATGTGAACCGCTCGAAATATTTCAGGGTTCCGATGTACAATGTTGTTTCTCTCCCTGGCTATATTCACTTCCTTCGGACGATGACGTCCCAGCAGATTCTCCTGTCCAAGATGCTCAAAGATACGACTCCCCAGACGACGACATATGGGAGTATCTTCAAGGTCGTGAACCATACGATTGAAAGCAGTGGTGGGCCTCATGAATCCTGAGTGGGCCAGGATTTCCCCACATTGATTCCGTCGCGGGCCGGATGACAAGCTCCGCTGTGTAAATAGTAGTTTAGATGCTGTCATGGGCCAGCTATGCTCCACTTTGTTATATGCTGTCTGGTTGTCGGTCTGTCATTATGATTCTTCGGGCCCCCGTAATGCCACTGGCCAATTAAGGGACGAGATAATGGAAGTGGTAGTCCCCACTTTCCACCCCGATGATTCGGATATGACTGGTTAGTGTAAGTTTTGGTTACCGGATCTCTTTATGACCGGTTACTGTTAGTAAGTATCCACCGGTTGCACCGGCTGATATGCTATAAATAAACCCCTCAGGCTCATTGTTGATTATCATATTCGGAGATCACATCCCGAGTCTTAGAGAGCTCTGCAAGTTCTTAGTGTGTCAGTCTGAGCAAGTAGTCCACTCGGCTTTAGGTTGCATTCTATCTGTAAGTGTCGAGCGCTGGTGTATGCTCTCCCTCTGCTCCTCAGTGCGATCAGCTGGGATCAAAAGCAAGTGATCTCAAGTGTAATGTGTCTGTAAAAGACCAAGTAGCGTATGCTCTCCCTCTGCACTTCGAGTGGTCAGGTGGGATCAGAAACTGCTTCGGCTCTTCTGTCGTAATATTTGAGTCTGTAATCATTCTGGTATTATACTGTTCATTCAGCTCTGTAACTATGTAAATGTACTATTACTCGTCCCTGCTAATACACTATTCATGTTGTTGTTTACCATAATACCGTTGGTCATTGCTATCTGTATTGTGTCAATATCCTGTATTCTATTAAAAGAAGTAATTGCAATTGTTGAAGATAACATAAATATCCCAGAACAAGTGTGAATGTGTCGATCCTGTTCCCCTTGTCGATCCTGATCCCCTTGGATCCTGCTCCCCTTGGTAAACTCCCTACTCTGCTTCCCAAAGAAATTTATAAACTTAAACTATGGGAATATGTATCTGCACAGCATTTCCGCGTCTCTTCAGTTGATATTGCATTCACAAATGCCGATCAACCTGTTCATATCAACCTGCTTGAGCGTTCTCAAATTGATTGGGTTCGCAAGCAAGGTTACAAGTATGTGCACCTAGGTGCTATCCGGTTAGGTCTCAATCCTCTTGTTAGACCTTTCCTGAATGTTTCTTCCTTATGTGTAGCCATAGATACTAGGCATCTACATTTTGCTAATGCAATAATAGGTGGTTTTGCTTCCCCCTTGCATGATGGTCCTGCTTTTGGGACTATTTATCCTAAGTTTAGCGTGAGTCTCTATGACCCCCACATATATGATCTCCTGAAGGCTTATATACTTCCTCAAGGGTTTGACATGATGGATGGTTCCCGGATCATTCAGCTTAAAGCTGCCGTTATTCTTCGTTTCGGTAATGATACCTTACCTGCACTCCAATCTCAAGTTCACAATACCCCGCGCCTACTCGGCGTGGTGGAAAAGGATAATTCCAAAAAAGCTCAGCCTGTGCTGTTTGAATGGACAGGCATAAAATATCCACAAGAATGGGAGTGTAAATATGATGAACTCGGAAACAGAGAAGCTTTACAAGCTGCCTTGAAAAAACAGCCAATTACCTTTGACAGAAAAACAGTTCTTTCCGGTTGCCTAATGTAACTCCATTTCCAAGATTCTCCCTTGCGGATGTAAACCCTTCTTTATCTCGTTCTGCATCTACTTCCTCTTATGCAGTCGACCGAAAACTATCCTCCACTCCTTCTGTTCCTGAATCCAACTCTTCAGAGTCATTTACTGTCCTGCATGATACAGAACACAAAGGTCAGCACAAAGATTGTCAAGCATGTCGAAAGACATTAGAAATACTCCGGCGTCATCGTCAACAGAAATCCCCTCAATTAGGTATGTTTTCTCTTCCGAGAGAAAATGAAGCCTATGAAGTAGAAAGGGAAGGACGAAAGTCTTATTTTCCGGGTAGAAATCTACCTAATATCCCTTTCAGACAGTATACTCCAGATGGTTTGTCTAAGAGAGAATATCTGCCGCAGAAAACGGTAGAAGTTCGAGAAACACCATCTGATGAAGTAAGATTAAGTAATTGGGGAAACCTGCAGCATGGGTTAACTGCCAAAAACTTGGATGATATGGCCCAAGATATTCTAGCCTTAAAAGCTAGTATGCAGGAGGAAAAAGAGAAAATAGCCGAAGTTAGTGCCAAGCTGGAACTTGTTCAGCATTTACTTGCTGACTCAGAAGCCATTAAAAAGATGATTGCAAGAGCCTCTGAGAACATTATGACTCGGATAAATAAAATGGAAGAGTTGACAAAGAAAGCCTCCACTCTGGGTACAAAGGTTACTAAACCTAGCCCTGCTATTTTAGCTTTAGCCGCCGAAGGTTATAAAAGAAAAGAAAAGGCTAAGCTAGAACGTAGCTTTTCATTTGGGATGATGAATACTGAAGAAACAGATAATCGACTTGAGTATGATTTTGGCAAATCTGATGTCGAATATCGTATTCTTTTAAAATGGGTAACAGCTATCAAAGGTATTCCTCCTTGCCTCTCAAAGAAGACTATCCAAAATATCTTAAGTCTGGTTCCTCCTGAACCTAAACCTGAACCTGAGTCAGTTCAGGCAGTTCAGCCCGAGTCTCCTATAGCTCAGTCTAAACCTGTCATAGACTTAAGTATGTTAAGCACTAATGTACTTGGATCTTCCTATGGAGTTAAGAAAGAAATTGAGTTTGATGAGCCAATGATAGATAGAGAACCTACTCAAGGTCCTCGGATTCCATTATCTTTCAGCTCCCATACTTTTAACAATATCATATCCCAGATGCCTGATCACCCTGTGATCAATATTGACTGTCAGTCCAGGGATGCTATCCATGATTCATTAAATTTGTTATTTCACTGGACCTTGTCAAAGAAAGCACAAAACCCAAAAATATCTGGCCAGCAGATTGCTACCCTGTTAATTACAGGACTTACAGGATTGGCCAATGAATGGTGGAGATGGCTACCTCAAAGAGTGCGTGATGATATTTTGAATGCTGACGATGCAGATCAGCAGTTGTTAAAATCCCTAGCAACTCAGTTTCATGGCGGAGATGATGAAGACGATGCTGATCATCTCTCATCTCTTTATATGTCTGCTAGACTTTGTGATTTGTCCTTAGCCGATGAATATTTCTGCTACATGCAAAAATTGCTTATCAGATCAGGCAAAGCCAATGACCCGGCTTATCTTAAGCATTACCTAAGAAGCTTTCCAGGTCATGTTCCCGATGCCGTAGAGAAATATATGAAGGACAAAAATTTGAATTATAAGGATTTATCAATCGCTCAGCTCCATTATCATATCAAAGAAACATGGCAGGAGCACTGCTTATCCAAGCAAATTGATAAATATTTTAAAAGACGTCAGAATATGTTTACACCTTCATTCTGCAAGAAGGTTGCACAGATGCCAGATTGGGGATGTGGTGCCCATAATTGTGGTCATCTGAATCAGAAATGTCATTGTGAAGGTAGGAGAAAGCATAAGAACAAGCATTTCTTCTCGAGTGATCCTAGATATCACTATCCTGATAAACCTGTCAAGTTTAGCAGGAAAAAGCCTCAGAAGAAATCTTATCGGACTCCCAAACCGCCTCCTCGGAGAAAATATATTAAGAAAAGGCGAAAACCAGCGGATAAGGAATCATGTTTCATTTGCGGTGCCAAAGGCCATTGGGCAATCAAATGCCCTAAAAATAAACATAAGCCTCGCCTTGCAGCATTTTGTGCCTCAGTACAACCCCAGTGGTGGCGTAATTCTTCTTCTTCCAAGCCTCCTATGGGTGAATTTGTTTATCTCCCTGATGATTCTGATTCTGAATTTCATTCTGCCTCTGATTCTAATGATCTTCCAGAGCTTAATAAATTTGGTCCCTCCTCAGCCTCTTCCTCAGATCTGTCCGATTCTGCTTCCGATACCGATGCTTCCAATGTTCCAAATTGGGGGGGGTGTAATCTGCCCAGTTCGCCCCATTCCTCTATTTCTTCCTCTGTACATACCTTTTAGCCTCCTGAGTTCAACTTCTCTCTGTATATGATATCCTTTCCACAGCAGCATTATGACTTAGAAAAACAGATAGCTGCTATTGACTTAGCATTTGCTGAAACACAGCCCTATCAGTATCAGCGAAGAGAACAGCTAAGAACAGAAAAAGAGTTGTTGCTTGAACAGCTTAAAGGCAAGAAGAAATTGCTTGATAATCCAAGTAATCCTCCTGTCTCCAAAGTAGTCTCCTTTCATGAGCCAGCAATTGTATATAAAGCTTATCCTGATAAACATGAAAGCAGACAACAATATAGACTCTAAACTTGAGAAACTTTGAGAGCTATGATAAAAGAGAAGCAGCAACAAATAAAGCAGCTTTGTACAGAAGTCAGTGAGCTCCGAGATCATGTAAAGATACTCGACGCTGAAGAAGAACATTCTTCAGAAGAAGAAGTGAATAAGTTTATTAAAGGAGCCATGGATAGAGAAGTAGAAATTATAGATACTCCTGAAGAGACAGAACAGATTGTACATAATCAGCCTAGTCTGTTCTTAATGTCAGGTCCTAAACTGTATATACAAATAAAGTTTGATTTACAGGAATTTAAGCCTTACACTCTTTCCTGTCAGATTGATTCTGGATGCCAGGTCAATCTTGCTAAAGGTTCTGCACTTCCCTTTTATTACTGGGAAAAGAAATTTGGCAGTGGAACTGCTATCCATGGTACCCAAGTACCTATAAGGGGAAAAGCTGAGATTGTTCCAGTCGTCTTCGGTAAAGCTCAGAGCAAGCTCACATTCTACAGACTAGATGAGTTAAAATATGATTGCTTGTTAGGTTCTGATTTCTTGCATCAGGTCAGTCCCTATACAGTAGATCATGATGAAATGACTTTCACTTGCTATATTAACAGAAGAAAGGTTATTCTTCCTTTATCATTTACAAGCGAAGTCAAATGCCAGACAATAACAGAACCAGAAAATGCTAGTATTCCTCGGCTAGCAAAAATGGAAAGAGCCATAGCTTACTCAGAAACACATAGTGAGAAAATGTTGAAAGATATTTATGAGAAGCTGAAAAAGGATTTTTGTTCTGATAGTCCTAATGCATTCTGGAAGCGGGAGAAGTATTTTGTCACTTTGCCTTATGATCCGCTTCAGAAAATTAAACCTATGAAGGCCTCTGCAAGAATCATGACGCCCTCTGAAAGAGAATTTTGCAAACAGGAAATTGCAGAGTTATTAGAGAAAGGACTCATTGAACCTTCAAAAAGTCCTTGGGCATGCCGCGCCTTTGTAGTAAACAAACATTCAGAACAAAAGAGAGGAAGACCAAGGTTAGTGGTAAACTTCAAGCCACTAAATGCTGTACTCCAGAAAGTCAGGTATCCTTTACCTGATAAATCCAGTTTATTACAGCGCATTACAAGTAACACTATCTTTAGTAAGTTCGATCTAAAATCAGGCTTCTATCAGATTGGAATTGAGGCTAAAGATAGATTTAAAACTGCATTTGTTGTTCCACATGGTTTGTACCAGTGGAAGGTTCTCCCTTTCGGTATCAACAACGCTCCATCTGAGTTTCAAAAATGGATGGAAGATATTTTCAGAGATTATCCATGGATATTGGTTTTTATTGACGATATCCTAATCTGTTCTCATAGCTTGCAGGAACATCTCAAACACCTGCAAATCTTTTATGATCTGGTATACAAACATGGATTGGTTCTCTCTGAACCGAAAATGGAGATTGGAAAGACCGAGATAGAATTTCTCGGAATAAATATAAATAAAGGCATGGTAGTACTGCAAAACCATGTTCTTCAGAGCTTCAAGAAATTTCCGAATATTATTTCAGAGAAAACACAACTTCAGAGATTTCTTGGTTCGCTCAACTATATCAGACCATTCTATTAGGGACAAGCCAAAGATATAGTTCTGCTGCAGAGAAGACTTCGAAAGAACTCGCCAGCATGGTCAAAAGAAATGACTGCAGCTGTTAAACGAATCAAAGAAAAAGTTATGAAGCTGCCAGCATTAACTTTGCCTACCGGAAAAGGCAATCTGATCATTGAAACAGATGCATCTGCCCATACATGGGGTGGAGTTTTGATTGAGGTCATTGATCAGAAAGAATACATTTGTGGCTACGGTTCGGGATCCTTTAAAAAGGCTGAACTCAATTATCCCTCTAGCCATAAAGAAATTTTGGCAGTCAAAAAGACTGTGCAACATTTCATTCTCTTCCTTAAGCCAGTCAAGTTTACTATCAGGACTGATTTAAAAATTATGCCCGGAATGTTAAAAAATGAAACTGTAATGGCTGAAAAGAATAGCCGCATCTTAAAATGGTTTATATGGTTATCAAATTTTGATTATGAAATTGTGTATAAACCTGGCTATCTAAATTGTCTTGCTGATATGTTGACCAGGGAGTCAGCAGAAGATTTAAAATACCTTCAGCCAGCACTTAACATGTTTGATCCAGGAGAATCAAGTTCCAGTCCTGCCAGAAGATGGATGAGAAGAGAAATGACGAAAGAAGAAGATGCAGCAGAAAAGCCAAAGACACATGAAGAGCTGCTGCAAAAAGAAGGATTGTTTATCCTGCCCTGGGATGGTGCTTTACCCAGGAATGTTTGTATTGAATCTTTGGAGTATGATTTAGCAGATGAAGCAAAAAGGTTTCTGTATTTAACACTAATCAAGAACATCCAGTCATCTCCCTTGAAGCTGACAATACTTGAAATATGGGAGAAAGAAGCTTTCTTTAGCTTTACAGATGCCACCGGAAAACTCCGAGATTGCCCAAAGGTGTGGACAGACTACGATGATCATGACCATTTCTAGTATATTGATCTCTGCAGAGGTGACCTTACCTGGACAAGTTATAATCTTATTCTACAATGCTGCAGAGAGAATGATACTATTGTTATCTTCACCGACCCAACTAATCTAGCAGCTAATACAAAATGGTCGGGTTGGACAGAGGTTTTCCTTGATAAGTTCTGCCCTAGAAATGATTGGGAAAACCGTAGAGCTAATTTTATCCTTCATTTGAAAGCAGATCTACAAGTCACTAATCAGAGAGAAATCTGGTTCAAATTCAAGCTTCATTTTGAAGGAGGTACCTGCAAACCACTTGAGCACCGTATGTATGTTCAGCAGAAAGTCATACGGAGAAATGTGGAAGGCGACCATATCGAGTCACGGGTTACTATTCGTGACATTCCTCTGGACTTCAAGGTTGAGTCAAAGTTCCGTGGAGAGTTCATATGTGAACCGCTCGAAATATTTCAGGGTTCCGATGTACAATGTTGTTTCTCTCCCTGGCTATATTCACTTCCCTCGGACGATGACGTCCCAGCAGATTCTCCTGTCCAAGATGCTCAAGGATATGACTCCCCAGAAGACGACATATGGGAGTATCTTCAAGGTCATGACCCATACGATTGAAAGCAGTGGTGGGCCTCATGAAGCCTGAGTGGGCCAGGATTGCCCCACATTGATTCCGTCGCGGGCCGGATGACAAGCTCCGCTGTGTAAATAGTAGTTTAGATGCTGTCGTGGGCCAGCTATGCTCCACTTTGTTATATGCTGTCTGGTTGTCGGTCTGTCATTATGATTCTTCAGGTCCCCGTAATGCCACTGGCCAATTAAGGGACGAGATAATGGAAGTGGTACTCCCCACTTTCCACCCCGATGATTCGGATATGACTGGTTAGTGTAAGTTTTGGTTACCGGATCTCTTTATGACCAGTTACTGTCAGTAAGTATCCACCGGTTGCACCGGCTGAGATGCTATAAATAAACCCCTCGGGCTCTGTTATACACCAGAATGGCACCTCTCCGTTCGAGTGCTGACTTTCCTTATGTCGGCGCACAAAAGGACACTTATGGATTGAGGTTTGCCTAGAATACTATAGCTTGGATTTTATGGAATACATTTCTGCCTTCGTCTCTGCCTGTGACCACTTTCCCATGATTTCGTCGCATGTCGGCACCTCATGGAAGTCACTGTAAAAACACCTATCTTGGAGGACCCATATCTTGAGTTCTGTAACTCCGTTTGACCTCATTTTTGCACCGTTGGAAAGGTATTTCAGTTAGCTAAAACTTCCCAGAAGACACCAAAGTCTGAAAATGCCCAGAAATACCTTAAAAATGCGTTTTTTTGTGTATGCACGACTCTCCCTATGTGCAACCCGCGCATCATGCGCGACTCTTGTGTTTTGCAAGTCGCGCATGCATATATTCGTGGGTTGCTCTTGTGTAAACTTGCGTATC
>LPNX010290928.1:4048-34104 GCA_001517045.1 Pseudotsuga menziesii
AATAAAATAAATAAAAAATAAACATTAACCATGTGGAATACACATTTTAGTTTTGGTTAGTGGAAGTGGAACAACCCCATATAACACATGCCAATTGATTATGTGGAATACACGTTTTAGTTAGTGGAAGTGGGACAACACCATATAACACATGCCAATTTAAAATTATTGTATTAAATAAGAAATGACTTGTTGGAAATCAAATACTTTCCTTTTCCAAGTTGACAATTTAAAATAAGTGAAGAGAATGGATGTTTACTTATTCGTATTTTTTGCTTTTTTTAAGTTTTAGGTTTCAATATTACTTTTCATCAAATTTGATATTAAATGATGTAAAGAGTGTTTTGTTTTATAAAAAAAATATATGACGAAAAGTAAAAATATTATTTTTATTTTATAGTTATTATTTTTACTTTATAATTATGCCATTAAATGATGTAAACAGTTTTTTGTTTTATAAAATAAAATAATAAAATAAGATTTAATTTATAGAGATAAAATATAATTCAGTATGCCAATTTTTTGTGTGTATATTTTATTTGATTATTGTTTATTTTACAAGGCTATTTTCATTTCAAATGTCAATGTAATGTCCTTAAAATTGTAATTTTTTTTTTTTTGTAGGTCATTTAAATGCTACATTTCAAGGACATTTTTTAAACTTTTGCAGAATGAAACTTATTTGTCTAAGTGTTGTAAGTTGTTTTTCCCTATACTTGCTTTTGTTTCTTGTCTAATGTTGATTTGTTTATGTGATACTGTTATATTTTACTTGGATATGTTTATGAGGTTACTCTGCCTGTCTAATGGTTTCAGACATTTGTCGATGCTTGTTAGTTTACCTTTTACATCTTATGTATATGTCTTAATTTTCGTTGATGGCTTTATTCGAAAAAGGCTAACTTGACTTTGTATATCAAGGGGTGGAGTGGTGGGGTTTTATCCCGTGAGGAACCACTCGAAAAAGGTAAAATGTTCTCATTGCTTTAAGGGGCTTACTTAGTTCATTGTGCACTAATGCAGGCTCCTACTCTTATGCAGGTTGTTCCGGCGGTGAACTCTGTTTAAGACCGTTGTAAAAATAAAAGCTTCCTACAACACTACATCTACACTACACTATCTCATTCAGGATGGGTGAAAGGGGACTAAAGTCCTAGGCCTAACTGTGCCTAAGTCCTAAGTTTATGGAAGATTGATTAAGTGTATGGTTATAAAATTTATGGTAGACATTATTATGTTTAAGATTTAAAACCTTATCCACAACGATATATATGTTTTGTAAACTTTATGGTATAAGTTGTAGGGTTTATGGCATATTCCATATGCCATCAACAACTTACATATTAACATGGAAAAAGTGGGTTTTATGGTTTTAATGTTGGGAGGGTGGTGCACTATGGAATTTTGACATGAGCATAACTATGGATCCGTGGGTTTTGATTTCATGGCTGGTGGAGGACAGGGTGGTGTCTTTAATGCTTTTAGGGAAGCGCGGTCATTTGGTCTCAAGCGTTGGTTAGGGTCGACACGTGTTTCATTTGGTCCTTGCTGGTTATCATCTGGGTGGTCTTGTGCTCCAGGGAGCTATGCTGCGAAACTTTCAACATCCTTCCCGCTCCTTTGTCAGGTAAGTCACAATCGTGGTCTGAATACTATAATGGGTTGGCTTGTTTCCGTCTTCGACTGGCATACTCCTAATTATTTTGTGTTTGGTTTTGCAGGTGACAGGGGGTGGCTCAAACGTGGTGTCGATCGTGGATCCTTAGGTTTCCTGCACAACCTTTGATCCGGATCTTGGGGGCTGAGACACGAAAGGCTTGGATGCCGAGAGCGGAGGGGATTAAAGCTGCAAAATTGTTAACATTTGATACATAGAGTAACATGCATAGAGTTAATAGCCCACATGGAGGGGTGAGGCTCAAAGAGAGTTCTTTGAGCCTCACCTCTCAAACCATACTAAGAAAGACACTCAGAACCAGTAACCCAATAACTCAATAGAATAAAAGAAGTGGAGGATGTCAAAAATATTTGAATGCTTTATTGAGAAGGCATAGAGCCTTTTTATAACATTATTACAATGTGCCTTCGGGCAATACCATGGGTCAAAACCATGGGTTGTGAAATACCATGGATGAGAGAGGTGCAATGTGCCTTGAAGCCATACCATGGAACAAAAACATGAGTTGTCAATTACCATGGATGAGAGAGTGTGGCCTCTTTGTGTAATTCTTTTATGATGAGTGAGAGCGTGTGGCCTCTCATTAAATGCTTTTATGACTCATACATCCGAATTTAGACCATATTCCCCCTGAAATTTAGATCATTCTTCCCCCCTTAGAAAATGATGGTCCCCATCATTTCATACTAAAAAGAGACCCATGATTACAATGTGTCAATTTCCAATGAAGAGAAGGGTTTTCTATGGTTAACCCATAATCGGGGGTTTTGTGTGGTTGACCCATAACCATAACTGTGGGTTTTGTGTGGTTGACCCTTAACCATGGGTTTTGTGTGGTTGACCCATAACCATAACTGTGGGTTTTGTGTGGTTGACCCCTAACCATAATCATGGGTTTTATGTAGTGACCCATAACCATGGGTTTTGTGTGGTTAACCCATAACCATGATTACAATAGGATTTCATAAAAGTAAAAAAAAATGGTCTTTGGTGAAGTTGATGTCTCGCTGCAAATCCATTCATATATTTTGATGCAGGTGATGAAATTGAATTTCGTTGAAGACCCATTTGAGATATTGAAGAGACCTTTCCATCCATATAACATACTCTCTCTATGGTCGCCCAAGGAGTGAGAAAATGGTTTCCAAAACTCAAGGGGCACGCGCGCACTGGTTTTCCAGACACATGTTGCTTTAATTGATGATATCTCTTAAACCAGAGATCCAAATGAAAAAACATGAAATACCCATTTTAGCTAATAGAAATATCTTTCCAATGAGCTATGGTAGAGACTTTGATATGTTTTGTGAAGTCCGTGATACGTTTTTGAATTTATGGTACGTGAGGTTGCACTGTATACAAACATAGGTTGCTTCAAACAAGTATATCTCACAAACCGGGAAGGTAAATGAGAAACCGAAAAATACCCATTTTAGATGAAGAAAATATATTTGGAATGAGATATGGAAGAGCCTCTGAAAATCTCTGTGCAAGTTTCATTATTAGTTCAAATTTGTAAATATGTGTTGATCTTCAGTTCGTATATTGCCAAGGGTTTGTAGAGAAAAATCGGATATTGTAGAGATCATGGAACTTCCTCTTGAAACTTAAATATCCTCTATTTCCTGAGGACCAAGTGTGATGATTACAGTGTATGGCCCATCAATGGACTTCGAGTGTGCTAAAAGGAGGCTCGAAATCTCTGCAGATATTTGAACCCAAATTATGCCCAAACCCTCATTCCCGTGGAGAGCATACCTGCTCTGATACCATTGATCCAGATCTTGGGGGATGAGACCTGAAAGGCTTGGATGCCGAGAGATGAGGGGATTAAAGCTGCAAAATTGTTAACATTTGATGCATAGAGTAACAAACATAGAGTAAATAGCCCACATGGTGGGGTGAGGTTCAAAGAGAGTTTTTTGAGCCTCACCTCTCAAACCATACTAAGAAAGACACTCAAAACTAGTAACCCAATAACGCAATAAAATAAGAGAAGTGGAGGATGTCAAAAATCCTTGAATGCTTTATTGAGAAGGCATAGAGTCTTTTTATAACAATATTACAATGTGCCTTGGGGCAATACCATGGATCAAAATCATGGGTTGTGAAATACCATGGATGAGAGAGGTTCAATGTGCCTTGAAGCCATACCATGGAACAAAACCATCAGTTGTCAATTACCATGGATGAGAGAGGGTGGCCTCTCCATTTAATGCTTTTATGATGACTGAGAGCATGTGGCCTCTCATTAAATGCTTTTATGACTCATACATCCGAATTTAGACCATATTCCCCCTGAAATTCGGATCAACCTCCTTACGGGTAAGACCTGAAAATGAAAGGCTCTTACCACTGCGTATTTGGTTTTGGCAGAGATTTGAACTCTAGGTTGGGAAATGTATTTGTTTTGTTGGTTGGGGTTTTGCTTGTTTGGGAATCCAAAGGATGCGACTATATATGGATTTGTCGTATGTAAAAGGTTTGGGAAAATAACTTGACATTCTAGAGATGGTTCGTCTTTGTGTATAAATTCATCGAGTTGCAACATTTTGTAAAGTATTTGGTTTAACGTTTTAACGGAAAGCTCTGCGTTTAAACTTAATGGTGTGTTCCATAAAGCTTACAGTGCCATTGCAAGCAATGGCACTGTGGATAGCTTGAATGTATATTTTATATATTTTTATGCAATGGAAACTTGTATGGGTAAATCGTTGATGTAGGGATTAAATGTTGTGGTTGGGGGTTCACCTTACGACCATGAGCATGGAAGCTTGGCTCGACCCTTAGGTGGATACGCAACCTGTAAATACGGGTTTATGTTTATTAATAAAGTGATTGTGTAATTGGTTATAAGAGCGCAGCTCAGATTTGTTTAAACTGTTGGTTTATAATAAGTTCTTGTGGACAACTTGAGAGGAGAAACCCTTGTTGTACAATTCATAGTGTTTACGTTTTGTTTTAGTATTGGTGCCTACAGGATTCGATCCTGAGCTATTTAACGAGATATGTTTGTGGTTTGGGTTGGTCGTTCCACAGGATTCGATCCTGGGTGCATTGAGTTTAATGATAAAGATAATGACTCTGTTTTTTTTTAATAATTTCGTTTATATCAATGGTGAGTTTGGTTCTCTATTTAGTTGTTTGATATGTTTTGTATGTAATTTTTGGCCTATAGCCAAACCTTCACAGGTTTTGATGGCTGGCTTAGTTAAAAGTTTTTGTAAAGTAATATGCAAATTTATCCCATAGAAAATCTTGGATAGGATTCGATGGCTAGGCTGGGTTTGATAAAACTTATTAGTGTTAGGTTTATCTTAGTATGGATTTAATGTTTATTTTAAAGGCTTTGAATAGTGTTTACAATATGTTGTTTATGTCTGATTTTTTTTAAGTGGAAAGGGAAACGTACGCGCTAGCAATATGAAATATGCCTGCGCTAGAAATATATGTTTAGGGTTTGATTTTAATGGCGTGAGAGATTTGGAATATGGTTTAATTTATTTATTTTAGTTGGTAGTTTATTTTAAAGTGTTATGAACATAATTTTAAGTTCTAAAACTCAGAGATTTGATCTCTGGTCTGTAGGTTTATAACTTTTAGAAATAGTTTTTTTTCTTCTTCTAAATGTTTTAGATGCAGAGTTTAAAATGCTAGTTTAGTTTTAAAAGCTAATAAGGATTATTTTTCCTTATTTTATGAAAGCTCTGTTTAACTTTGCATATAAGTTTGAACAATACACAAAAATCTAGCTATCTTAAATAACTAGGTTTAAGCTTAAGGTAAACTCTGTTAGATAGTTACATCAAATACTAAGAAGATTTAAACTATAATATGCCTATTTAGTAAAATAATGGCTGAGTTTAATGTCTAAGCAGTAAATCAACGTGTTACATAAAGTATGTCTTTAGAGTTTTATACAAATAGTTCAGGCTCTTAAGGCCCTGTAAACAAAACGAAACCTAGCTGAAGCAAACATACAATATGCATAGTTTCACTCTAGATTATAACCCTTCTTTAATAAAATATGTAAGAACTAAAGAGAAGGTAAAAACCCTCATACCTGCAATGTGTAGTTTATTTGATGGCAAGAAACTTGCACACTTAAGCACACAAAATTAATAAGAACAAAGACAATTTTGACCTCAGATCTGTCAACTGAATAACTTAGGACTACCACGTTCTTCTCAACCATGACTCGTAACTGTTCCTGGTTTCAATTCGGATCCCCTCGAGCTGGTTCCAACATGCAAGTAGTCTAGAGCTCCTAAAGGTAAGGCTTCCCTATCTGGAATATCAGGTTCTGTACTAGATTGCTTTCCTTTTGGGAAAATGCTCTCAAAACTTCTTACGAGAATAATGATCAGATAACATAGAATGGGATCCCCAAGCCTTTCTTTGGCTTGGGTCTTTATAGACAATCTTTAGGAAAATGGGCAGTTAAATTTTAGTTAGATCAAGAATCATTTGTTTTCTTGAAATAATCCTTTACTTAAATTATGTGAAATTAATATTTATTTATCTTAACTTAGAAACTCTTTGACTAGTTCCTATTTTGACTCTTTTTAGGTACTAAGATATTTAATTAATTATTTTAGTAAATAATAATACATAGATATTTCAATTATTATTTATAGTTACTATTATTAATACATATGTTTACCTTTTTATTCATAACATACATAAACTATATATATACATATATCATTGTTAATATTTTTACTTTGTGTATTATATAACATGATCTCAAATCACATGGTACTTTATTTAGATTATAACCACTTCTTTCATTAAGAGCTTCAGGTAAGGTTGGTCAACTAAGCTAGGCAGCTCTAACCATTCTTGCATGTTGGATTATCTTGTGTATCGTGGTAGTTCTTTAGTGATTAATCAAAAACAAAAATTCAAAAAATCATTTAATCAACTTAAAAATAAGTAAGATGAGTTCGATGTTTTATCAGAGTCGTTTTCACTCAACATAATTAATTTTCAGTAACTCCTAGCGTTATTCAGAGCCCATACTCAACGCTAAAAAATAGGGAGTTACACCTTAGTGCAATTCTAGAGCTTCTCGCTCAACACTAATGCTAGGATGTACTTGTATAATACACATAGGGATACAATGGCCAAGGATCCGATGTTCTAGAGCTTATTCTCAACATCAATTTGGAATGCTCCAAGGCTTATGCCCAACAATTCCAATTCTTATCTTTTCATGTGCTTCAGAGCTTCATGGTCAACACAAATGTTTCATAACTCATGTGCTCCAGAGCTGACGCTCAACACAAACATCAAATACTCATGTGCTTCTGAGCTCTTTCTCAACATAATAATCAATCACTCATGTGCTTCAGAGCTTGCGCTCAACATAAACATCAAATACTCATGTGCTTCAGAGCTCACGCTCAATACAAACATCAAATACCCATGTGCTTTAGAGCTCGCACTCAACACAAACATCAAATCACTCATGTGCTCTAGAGCTCGCGCTCAACACAAACATCACATCAATTATGTGCTTTAAGGTCCACGCCCAACACATGAAATTACATACATGCTAAATAAAACATATGCATTTGGCTTACACCCAATATATCAAACAAATCATCATTCTCATGTGCCGTGGGGTCTTATTAACAATATACAAAACATAACATCAAAGCAACATCACATGAAATGGGACTTATTCCCATAAGTGTTAGGTCAAAATTTGGGATATTACAGTTGAACACATAATTCATGTCTCTAATGCCTTTATTTAGTACTTGGGTTCATTAAAAATTTGAATCTCTAACTGAAATTGAACCATAAGAGAAATTTAAGATATGATTATCTCGATTTCAATGGGAGTTCTGGAGAATTAATCAATACTCTTTGAATTGGAATATATATAATTACCGAAATTATGGGACAAACACTACACATAAATTATTGATGTTATTTAAAATGATTATAAAATAAAAAGACATACTCTATAACAATTCTTCAAAATTATAGATGTCAAGTAAATCTGCGAATATAAACAAATCAATAAACATAATGCCAAAGTCATAGATTTCAAGTAAATCCCTCAATCTAAACAAATCAATAAATATAATTCAAAAAATATAGTGCATTACCTCATGAGTAAATATAATGCCAAAAATATAATGCATTACCTCTTATAATGTAAATAATTCTCAAACTTTGTTTCCAAGGCCCTCTAACTCCCATGAGTCCCACCTTCCAACTCCCAAAGATGTTAATGCAATCAATGAGCATTGAGGACTGGAATTTGTAGAGTCTAGATGCTCATTGCAATAATAAAAAAATAAAAAAATAATGGAAAAGTCATTGAGTTATATGAGTTTTTATGTTTTTGTGAAAAACAATGCAACTTACAAATAGAAAGACAACATAATAATTCTAATTTAATAGATGTTTCTAATTTTTAATGAATGTGTTGGTTTGTAAATTGAAATTTAGAAAGTATAGTTTTATATAAGATAAATATATTAATACTACTAGTAATATAAAAAAACTGTAGTAATACAATGACAATTTGGAAATTTTATTTCCCTTCAAAATTACGTTTTAGAAATTTTATAACTCTTCATAAATGACGATTAACCAAGGTTTTAAACCATATTTGATGGTCAAAATGCCCCATGAAATGCATTTTCCCATCAAATTCCATCATTGCTTGCAATTATTAATGAATGAATTTAAGCAATTATGGAAAGTGATACGTGTATATGATGTATCAAAATATATTCCAATAGAAAAGGATTTTTTTTTTGGTATTGTATATGTGTTTGCACTATACACGATTATTTAGGATTAGGAGTTTGTTTGGCAAGTATATTCATTATTTTATATATTAATTTTGGTGTATTTTTTTAATATTAATGTGCTATGTATATAATAACATCATAGATTTTATAACAGAAGAGTATAATGAATGTAAATGTTGTGGAGATTCTATAAGGTTAAGTGGTCCAGCCACCTACAAAAATCAATGTATGGTTACTCGAGGGTATTCCTCCCAAAAGACAACCCTTAAAGAAGAATTACATCTATTTTCAATGCTAAACCAGAGAGAACCCAAAGACCTAAAATAGTCATATCGACATATTGGATTAGGGAATATACCATAAAGAAGGAGAAGGAGATTGCAAAATTGTTCGATCCAAATGGGGAAGTAGCTATGCTCAATAATCCTTAATTTTTTGATAACTATGTTGAGAAAGTTCCCATTGGAATGAAAACGAATTTTGTATTTTATGAGCTTCATTATTGGGAGCATCTTAAGATTACCCACTAACTAGATTCCATGCATATATTAAAAAATGTTTCATCTTCTTTATGGAGGCATATATCATTGAAAAAAGTGACACATTGGCTGTTATGAGAGAGCTTATCTCTTTGAATACAAAAAAGAGACTTTGGATAAAAGAAGAAAGTGGAGGAGATGTCGGTCCCTCTTGGTCTTTTAAAGAAGGTGATGTCACTTGGATTTTAAAGAAGAATGAGATTTTTATGGAAAATGATGTTATATTGGGTGTGAAGGCACCTTCTTTATATAGGTTGAATATATGGCGTTGCTTCACTACAAAAGAGTATTTGTCGAGGTTGAAATCACATGACCATTTGAACATTCTAAGGGTATGCATGACACATACATGACTGTTTTACTGTAGTATAGGTTAAAATATACTATGCACTTGTAGTTTTATGAAATTAATTATGTGTGTGTCTATTTTGTAGTGTCATTATCCTTTTCTTATGCGTGGTTGTGTGAGCCATGACTTCCCCCCAGACTTGCGATGTGCCATATAAAAATTATATTTATTTGTATGTTGGATCACATCAAAGGAGATTCATATGGTTATCATTCCACTTTGGTGTCGAGAGATCGTTGATATTGTTTGTATGTTTGAGAAAAAGCCACCCACAAGTTTTATGGACTTGCAGGTCTATCTTGTAATTCACCTACCTAATGAGGTTGAATTGGTTGGGGTTGTCTCATGTCCTTGGATGTTCTTCTTAGAGAGGCACATGAAAAATTGAAGTGGTTTGTTTGAAAAAAGGGAAAAACCAGAGGCTCTGTGGTGGCTATTACACAAGTGAGTACATCAAGCAAATTGACAACACATTAGGGGTAGTAATTTGGGACGACCAATAGGATGAGGAAAAAAAGGAAGGGGGGCTACTCCAAACAAAAAAAAAAAGGCACATGATAAAGACTTTATCACTTATCTTTTGTAAAAATTGTAGAGAAACATTGAAGTTGATAATATATAGTTTATCTCATACTATTCATTTTGAATTCTTGTATACATAATTGAATTCAGAAATTGGTGCCATCAATAAATTAATTCTTTACAATGTGGAGGAAACACAATCATGGGTTGTGTTGTATGAAGAGAAAGGAAGGAAATGGTATAGTGACATAAAATAATTTAGATGGTTGAATGGTAAAATCATGCCTTATCTTGATCATTTAAAAGAAAATATGCCGAATATTTGTTGCAATAGTTTGGTGACCGACCAAATCATAGAGAAATATGGAATGTCCAATCATTACCACATGGAGAAGAAGATGCACTAAACATAGGAATCAGGTGCATCAACTTTGTAATAATATCTCTATGTACCACATTCAAATTTTAATGCAATTTTGAATTTTAACATGTATTGTGTTTTTATTAAATTTCGGGTTATTAGACACGTGACACTATCCTTTATTTGCATTTTTATAGGTGCATTTGTTCCCATCTATGTGGAAACATGGAATTCCTTTTTGCACCGAGGATGTTGATGATGGACACATCACACAATATTGTGGAGTGGAGGTTGAGTTTGACCAATCTAGTTGTGCTAGCCACCATGATCGAAACCTAATAGACGATAAGTCAAATAATATGCTGGAAAGATACAAGATATCATGCAAGTAGACATCTCATCTTTTCAATGTGTTTTCTTAGGTAGAAGTGGTGGGATACCTTCGATCAAAGTAATGTAATGGAAGATCATGATAGTGGGATAATATGCATTAATTCTAAAAAATGTGGGTTGAAACTAAGGAGTCATATGTTTTCTGAAAACACTGTAACAAAGTTGTTGGATTATCCCACAACACTGAGAGGGGGGGGGGGGGGAATCAATATTGTCTTTTTCTTTTTAAAAATAAAAACACAAAATGAATCAAATAGGTTAAGAGACAAATTTTATCATGGAAANAAAACCACCAATTCAAACTCATTAAGCAAATGAATCTACAAAATTTCTTTATCTGCTGCTACAGAAAGGATGCAACAACACCCCGAGTTTATGCTTGCTACAACAGACAAAGATTCTCTAACACTCTGGGTTTTTTCCTGCTACAACAGAAAATGATTCTAAAACACCCTGGTTTTCTATCTACTACAGCAGAAAAGGATGTTAAAACACCATTTGCAGACTTATAGCCTTCCCTAGCGCCACCCTGTCACCCTGGACTAATTTTTATTATCCTGTTATTCACTTCTTGGACTCTGTCATTCACAATCATAGAGATACATTCTCATTTTATTCGATCTTTTGATTAAATATATCTTCATGCATCTCTTCAAACGATCTCGTGAGGTTTCATCTTGACATTTCTTTAAAACTCTATTATTAATGATTTTAAATTAAATAATTAATTAAAAACTTCTTGATCATTTATGATCTGCGAGCTCCATTCTTCTCTGATCGCAAGATTCATCAAACCAATGCCCGTGGGATTCTTTTCCTGCTCTGTGGGCTCCCTGCGGACTACCTCACATGAGATTACCTTCTACAGGCATATCCTAAGGTCATGTTAATCAATTTACAATTAAATATTCTAGTCGTGTTCTTCTGTAATCTCCATTTCTGAAATCACCTAGAGCCGTTGATCTCATTTTGGGATTTTTCCTGACCGTAGATATGAGATAGGATGTGGTATGCGGATTTCCTAACTATGATAATTTTAAAAATATCTTTCCGCACTTAGCTTCCTGCCTCAACCGTTTCACACCTATATTTTTACCTCAACCGTTCCGCACCGTTGATCTCCTTCAAACTCTTTGTGATCATCGATCTCCCAGACTACAGGTTGTGGAACTGTGACATTACCCAAAATATTTTCGCGATTCTTCGCCTTTCGCTTTTCACCTTCCGGACTTCGGGTTGCGGAAACCCATATTATTCTATGCCTTGATTTATCGTCTTCCGCTTTTCTCCTTCTAGACTTCAGGTTGCGGAAACCCATATTATTTTAGACCTTAATTTCTCGTCTTCAACTTTTCGCCTTTCACTTTTCTTCTAAGCCGTTGATTTCTTTGTGGGTTCACTCCTAGCTGTCGTTCTACGATCTAATTTGGATTGCAGATCCTCACTTTTCTTTTTGCAAAAATCATTCACCACCGTAGATTTCCTCGTGGATTAAATCCTAACCGTTGATCTATGCATTGAGCCTCTGCGGTTAACCACCTCGATATTTGAATCAACAGAATTATTGCTGATCGTCGGATTAAGATCGACGATGGACTTCAAATAACATAATTAGGATTTCATTAAGATTCCATGCACACCAGGATTTTATTTTTCTGCACTAGTTCTCCCAGTGGAATCACTGCCCATCGTTGATTTAGTTCCATGATCAACCTCCGTCGTTGATCATAAAGGTGCTTTTCCACGATCACTTTTGATTTTGCAATCCCGACCCTTATTTATATTCCTCAGTCGTTTCTCAATGAAATTCATTTGGGTTGTTGATCTGGATCCCCTTCAGATCTCCACCACACAATTCTCAAGCATATGAATGAGGATTATCAATTTAACTCATTCGCAACTCTAACTTGCAAAATCCCTTTTTAACCATTGATCTCTCCAAGATGTAGATCTTTAACTCCGTGATTGAATTGACCACTGGAACGATTAATTCCTTTCTGCAACAATCTACGCACATATAATTTCGATCTCCTAAAACATAGTCTCTACACTCTCCACTCCACACTCAACCTTTTCTTTTGTCATTGCTGAACTCATCCTGCTTATTCCTTTGTCATTTGTGAACACCTTTGACATCAATGACAACTATATTCTCAACAAAAGGGTTTTTTTACCAGGATTTGTTGGATAGAGATTGGTGGTTTGTACTAAGACATGATCCACAATCAAAAACTAATTTTGAGAACAACAATATTATGATGCAAAATGAGGAAGATAATCAGGGTGATGTAGACAACGAAGAGTGGTATGCAAATTTTTTATTTTGACATTTATATTGTGGATGTGTCATTTTGTCATAGGTATCTATATCTGACTAACTTTGTTTTGTTCTTCATTTTACAATGTTGTATATGAAAAGTTAACAGCAATTTAATACCACTATATTTAAAATGCATTGAATAGTACTAGCATAAAACGTGGTTTTCATAAGTTTTTATTGTCTTATTTATTACTTATTAACTTATGTTTATGCTAAATTTTTGAATAGTAAGCATTAATTGAGATATGAATCACGAAGTTGATGACATATTCATATAAAACAATAGTAAATATTTATTTTAAACTATATTTTAATTGATTGAAATTGACACCAAATGACACTTTAGTTTATTTTTTAGAATAATTTTTTATATTTAAATATACAATAATTTATAATCATTGTCATCAATGAACACAACAATATTATTAAGTAAAAATATTTACGAATAAATTTATGAAACATCATTTAATAGAAGAATTTGATTTAAAAAAATAAATGAATTGTGCAATCATTCATAGAATCATTTAATAATGTGTTTAAACATGTTTAATCAACATATTACATCTTGGTGCACAATAAATGATTCATCTTGAAGAAGGATTAAACATTACTTGTCATTTAATGGTTACAAGTATTCACCAGGGATAATTTTAGGGGTGAATTTTAGCCTAGTGGGATATTTTCCATGTTTTTCTCCCCAAAAAACATTCGCCATCTTGCATTTTTTAAAGCCCTGTTTCGCCCAATTTTGATGGGGTAATTTTTTTTCTCCCTAAAAATCGCCAAATTATTATATAAACGATATAAAATCCTTGGAAATTAAAATATTTTTTGAAAAATATCGCCAATCATTTTATAGTTTGCGTTTTAAGAATTGGTAATAATCGCCAACATTTATACACTTTTAAATAAGTATGGTTCCTTGAAATCATCCCTAGTATTCACAATCACAATCCAATTTAAATAATTTCATAAAATTAAAGTTAAAAATTATATAAACAAACTCTAAATCACAACGTTAATGAAATATTCATATAAAGATTACATATTCCCTCAAGGCTTCCAAATGGACACAGACTCTAAAATCATTCAACTGAAATATTTAGTTGTCTATTTTGTGAATGACAGTCAACCTCCACTTACCCAGAGAGTCCATGAAAGCTTGCACTTGCTGAGTGTGATGGAATCAAACAAATCTAAGCAATCCACCCCTATAAATTTTAATTGGATTGGAATAAATTACCCAAATCAGTGGGAGGTTAAGTATAGGGAATTATAGAATAGATTTTTTCGATGAGACGAGACGGCCTCTCCTGCGGCTAGGGCCAAAACCCTAGCCGCCCTGCTTTCGGCTGGTTGCAGGTTGCCTCTGAAGCTATCTCGCCCTGGATCAGCGTCTCCTCAAGCTGCGTTCTGGGGTTTTGCATTTTGGAGCAGCGTTTGAAGCTGCGCCTGTAGACTTTCTCCTCCGCCATGGCCATGAACTCCTCTCCCTCCGGTGGACGCCCAAAGGTCATGGATCCGTTGGAGGAATTCAGAGTTTTAGTTAGATCTGCAGGCCCAAGGGCAAAGGCCGCCCCTCCTGCCAAGTTTGTTAAAAAAATGGAAGAGATCCCTTCTCTGGAGCTCTCCCCTTTTGATCCGTGCCACATGGCCCTTATGCTCTCAGAAAAATCCCTCATAGGCAAGTTCACTGGTCTGTGGCCCAGTCCCAAAGCAGTGGAACAATGGATAGCAGAACGTTGGAGCTCCCTGGCGCCCTCCCATATCTCTTTATGTACTGCAGGAAGAGGGTATTTTGTATTTATCTTTGAGAACAAAGAAGAGAGGGATCTAATCTTCAGATCTGGACCATACTTCATGGGATCGAGGGGGCTGTTCTTAGCTCCTTGGTCTTTGGGCTTCAATCCTGAAGCAGAGATTACCGCTGCCCTAGTTTGGGTCCGGTTCCCCCATCTTCCCCTTCATCTCTAGGGGAAAATCTCCCTAGCTGATATAGGAAACAAGCTCGGCCGTTTCATGGATAGCGCAGAGCCAAAAGGGGAACAATACACCTGTGCACACATCTGTGTCGAGGTCAATCTCGAGAAAGGGCTCCCGGAAGCCCTTCAGCTCACCTTGGGCGATTGCAGTCACATTCAAGAGCTGGACTATGAGCATATTCCATTCAAATGCCTCCGCTGCCATGTTTACGGTCATTTCGCAAAAAGCTACCCCAAAGCCCCGGAGACGGTGGCTCCTCCCCCGGCCAAAGGGGCAGTCTTCCAGCCAGTCTCTAATTGGCGAAGGGCTCCCTGGAGAAAGGACTCCATACCAGAGGTGCCCACCACAGAAGAACCTCCCCCAGCTAATACAAACAGATTTGAAGCCCTACAAGAACTCGATGATAAGGAACCAGCAGTAGCAGTAGCAGTAGAAGAGACACTGGAGCCAGACCAGGATCCTGAAGCACTAGCACCAGAAGAGGTTCCAGAGGTGCGTGCCCCCCTGGTCCCACGGAAGTCCCCTCGCCTGAGGCAGCTGAACAGTTGGGAGGCCCTCCTCTAGATAGGGCAACCGATGGACTTTCCAAAGTGACAACCTCTCCCACAGAGTCTTCCGCAGTAAGGAGGGCTTGCTCCTCCTCGCAGTCTTCTAGTGATTCCGGGTCAGGGAGAACTTCCGCTACAGCCCCTTCTCCCCCTCGTACTAGAGGGCGAAGGTCCAATAAAGAATGAAGGGATCTCAAAGAAGCCTCCAACATTGCCAAGAGTTCCCAGAAACAGTTGGACTTGTTCATTTTACGAAATCTCTGATGTTTTTCTGCATTTTTCTATGCTCACAATTTGTGAGAGTCTATCCTGTTAAGCATTGTTTGAACTCCTCGAAAAATAGTTGTCGAAGTAAATGGGATCTTTATCCCAAGAAATTCTTTAGAAGGCTGACAGAACTGTTAGAGGTCATCAGCCTTCCATATTTTTGTATCCTTGGTTTCTGGTTCGCCAGAAGGAGTAATACATGAGTCCCATAACCGTTTCTGTTAAAAAAAAAGTATAGGGAATTATGCCAAAAGTTCTTTTTTTTGAAAAATCAGTCAGTTGTAAATACTCTAGTTGTTTTTTCAGATATACTCACTCCTTCCGACTCCTTGATGGATATCCTACTCCTCAATTCACTCCCCCTCTCATTAGATCTTCCTATGCAAATCCATATGCTACTTCCTCATCTAACCAACCCGTTTGGAATGAACCATTCTCTTCACACCCTTCCCAACCTTCCTTCTAAGAATTTCACGACACAGAACATAAAATACAACACTTCGACTATCCTGAATGCAAGAAAATACTCCATAGGTTGAGATATAGAAACAAATAAAGTCTAGCCTATTTATGATGTCTCTTCCTAGAAGTGGTTCAGGATATGAATATAGAACTCCTAAAGGAGACACTTCCATTATCCTTGCGAAAAATATTCCTGATTCGCTATTTAGATAGTTCACTAATGATGGAAAAATTGAATTAGAATATCTACCACATAGATCCTCTGCCCCATCAGAAATTGTCTCTGATGAAATAAAGTTAACAAATTATGGGAACCTGCACAATAGTTGATAACTCAAAATCTAGATGACATGGATTTTGATATTCTTTATCTTAAATAGAAAGAAAAAGAAGAAAAATATCATACTTCTATGCTATGAAAAAGATGGACTTCATAAATCACCTGTTAAATTATTATGAAGAAATAAAGAATGCCATTGTTAAGGCTTCCATTAAGCTAGAAAAAAAGGCTAGATGTTTTGGGAAAACTTTTCACAAGAACCCAAAACATGGATAAAAGAAACAACCCTATTAGTTAGTCATCCCTATAGATTGCCTCTAAAAGACATAAATAACAACATACAAGAAGATACTCATTTCGAGTGATGAGTATCTAAGAAGAAGATAATAGGTCAAAATTTAATTTCGGAGAAGATGAAGAAGAATTTAATGAAATCCAAAATCTGGTCTCCCAGTTTAAAAGAATGCCAAACACCCTTTCATATTTTTATCTCTTTGCAATTGAATTTCCTAAAATGGAAAATTGAGTATCTGATCAACATAGTGGATCTTATTCCCAAACATGCCCCTCTTAGATTACGGGACCCCCTCCTCTTCTTTTCAATGAATTAATGAATGAAACATCTTCCTCATTTTCTCCATCTCATAGGTTTCATTCTAGAATACATGGACTCAATAATATGATCTTCCAAATGCCAAAAAAACATGTTCTTAATATCTAATGCCAATCAAGAGAAAGAATAAAAACAACAATCTAGTTGTTAGGAAAACGAGTTCTGTATAGAATGTCTCAATATCACAATATTACATCTCAGCAATTAGTAGTCCAACTAGTAGCAATATTATCAGGATTAGCATATGAATTGTGGGGATAGTTAGCACAAGAAGCCTAATATAAAAGGTTAGCAACCCAATATGTAGATGACCATATTCTCAAAGCCTTAGAAAGAGAATTCTATGGTCTCAAAGAAACAAAATATTATGAACATATTTGCATCATTATTTATGTCTGCTAGAATTTCTAACTAAGTAAAAGTGAGGAATACTTATGCTAGATGTTGAATTTTCTTATTTCCTCATGTAATGTAGGAAAACCTGTTAAATTCAATGAATCATAAGATCATCAACCTGCAGGATTCAAATGGGGAATTGTAGAAGAGAGAGAAGCATTGATAAACTCAGATCAATAATTCATGGAATATAAAAATACTCATGAGACCAATAATTGGAATAATAATCATAATCCATTAATCAATATATAATTAAGTAATACAGTGGTAATACATATAGGATAATTCAAATACCTAAGATAGGATTCAAATCTACCAGCCTAGACTGACTCTAGATCTAACCCAGTGTGGTAAAATCACCACTAGAGATCACTAATGCAACTCTGTATCACTAAAACAATTCACAACCAGTTAACTGATGAGGGTAGGTGAGAAGATGCGCCCTACTTCCCCTGAATCATGGAAACTGGCGCTAGGATGGCTGAGAGTGATCTAACTGATGGGAATCACAGCGTAACTAAACTTAACTGAATATCTACTAGATTCAATTGATGGAGACTGATGGTGGCACTCAGAGTGGGTTCCTAAATTATAGGGATTGGTCCCTGGGGCACCTAAAATCATGCAATTAGGTGAAGTAAGTGGAACATGTCCCCTAGATGTGTCCCCCATGCATTAGTGGAGTGATGAATACCTCCTAAGTTAGGGAAATGGACAAATAGACTATGTGGTAAAAGGGAGGATTAATAAAAATCCCAACACCCCCCATTAATCCTGACTTTGGACAACTTGGGCCCTGTCAACTAAGACCAAAGGTCACCCATACAATCTAAATGCAAAAAAAATAATTGCTTAACAAAACTGAGGAAATGGGGAAAACCTCATGGGAAACCCCCCCTCAAAATAAGGAGGAAAATAAGGAACAAGCTTTCATACCAAGAGAAAAAATTTGTTCTTGAGCAAAAACTTGTGAAAATATTTCTATGATCTACATCTCCATGGAGCAATAAAGTAGAGTGATTGTTCTTGTGTGAACTAATTTCCTGGGGCTGTGCATGTGAACTTTTCCATTTTCTTCTAATCCAATGATAGATAGGAGAAGGAATGTTTCCTTTGTCTCTTCTTTCCGGAGGAAGAGTGAAATGATCCAATTTGTTATTCAGGAGCATAATTGTTGATCAGGCCTTATCATGTAGCATCTCTCTGGGAGCTTGTTGCACCTCTCTGAATTTTCTTGAGATAGTGAAGGCTTTCTTTTTGAAAATAGGATATTATTCTCCTCATGTTAGATAAGTCTCCAGTCATGTTCCCAACTTCCTCAATAACCTTTTGAGCCCATTTAGGCCTAGGATTGGGAGTATGGACTAGATTTGGATCTAGACAACTGTGAAATTCATCTTCATATTGATAAAATGATTCAACCGGGTCCTCTGCTTCGGATTCTGAATCTGAAACATTAATGGAAACATTATCATATGTAAAAGGTGTAGGTAGAATGGTTTTACCTTCCCTTTCAAATGGTAGCTGAGAATGTACCTGATTTGAGTATGGAAGAAAGTGTGAGAATTCATATGCCTTGGAGGCATGGTTTGCAACACCTTTTGCTATAATATTCCCAATTTAGATATCTGATATCTCCACTGATTCGGGACCAAATACTACTTTCTTTGGTGGGAAAGTATGTTTCATGTGGTATACAGATAAAAACTTTGTAGCTAAGGAGGGAACATAGAGTACATCTTTGAACACTCCATGCTTTAACTTGATTGAAACCTTTCCTTCAACTGAAATTTGGGTTTCATAATCCATGTGAATACTCGGACCATCAGTAAGTTGTAATGAAGAGAATGATTCTCTGGATGAAACCATATGATTGGGTGCTCTTGAATCAATGAGGAAGGCATGTGATCTTGAACAACTATCCTTCAATGCATGGCATCTCTCATTATGATCTTTAGTCTTGTATCAAGAGTTCACCTTCCTTGTGCCTTAAGGGAGGGAAATATTGTGTTGCTCAAGGAGTTTTTCCATTTGATCTATGGTCTTATTCATACAATATTTCTCTCTATGGTTTCCTTTCTTACAGTAGGAGCACTTTCCCTTGTCAGACCTTTGATGTTTGTCCTTCCTAGAGCTCGAGGCTTCATATTATTGATCAAACTCTTCTTTAGTTTCAAGTTCAGTGTTCCTTTATGCTTCCTCCTTGCTTGCACATTCCTTGGCTCACTAGCTAAGAGATTTGGAGAGGGTCTGAGAGCTACCATATGTATCATCTTGTCTTGTTCCTATATTATAGACTCTGTGAAGGCATCAAGGGATGGCATTCACCAATTAGGAGTTTCCAGTCTCCCAGAGTGAAAGGTAGATACAAAAACTGAGAATTTTGGGCCAATTTTGCTCAGTATGGAGAGCACAAATTTCTCATCCTTCTTCTCAATCCCTCATTGCTTGAATTGCATGACCAATGATTTGAATCTTGAGAAAAAATGTTGTATAGTTTCAAGTTACTGGTATGTAGTGCTATCGTCTCATTCTCGAGGATATGGCCCCTCAACTCATCTTGTTTTCAAAACAAGGATTCAATCTTGTTCCATACTTCTTTTGGTGTTCTGAATCCCTCAAGGTGAAAGAGTAACTCTCTGGAGATGTGGATGCACATGAAGCCAAAATCTTCATCAAGCTTATTCAGATACTTGGATTTTTTAAGATAATGCCGGGCTTCGACTTCTCTGTCCATGGTGACCTTGTATATACCCTTGTTGTGCAATACCATTTGCATGTTAGCCCTCCAATCAAGGTAATTAAAAGGTGTGAGGATTCTGGGAGCTAGATTCGTTGAATTCTCTATTTCACAGCTTCAAGAACAACAAATTCTTTGAGAAATATTCAAATAACCTACAAAAACACTGCAATTTGAATGAAATCAGTTCAAACACTCTCCACTTCGACATGTGCACTTTCTCTAGGTGCATCACACCTAGATAGACTTCTCTAGACAAAATCCAGAGGGAGAAAAGAAATAATTCCAGGATTTATGTGGAAACCAATTGCTTCTTGTGCATCAATGGAAGTTTACGAGGTTCGAGGTAGGCATGGATACCTGCTCTGATACCATGTTAAATTTGATGAAGTATAGAATCATTGACCTACAAGATTCAAATGGAGAATTGTAGAAGAGAAAGAAGTATTGATAAACTCATATCAATAATTCAGGGAAGATAAAAACACTCATGCGACCAATAATTGGAATCATAATAATAATCCATTAATTAATATATAATTAAGTAATACAATAGTAATACATATAGGAGAATTCAAACACCTAATATAGGATTCAAATCTACCAAGCTAGACTGACTCTGAAGCTAACTTAGTGTGGTAAAATCACCACTAGAGCTCACTAATGCAACTATGGATCACTAAAATGGTTCACAACCAGTTAACTGATGGGGGTAGGTGAGAAAATGTGCCCTACTTCCCCTGAATCATGTAAATTGATGTTAGGATGATTGAGAGTGATCTAACTGATGGGAATCAGAGCATAACTGGACTTAACTGAAAACATAATAGATTCAACTACTAGAGATTGCTGGTGGCACTCATAATGGGTTCCAAAATTATAGGGATTAGTCCCTGGGGCACCTAAACTCATGCAATCAGGTGCATTAAATGGAAAATGTCCCATAGCTTTGTCCCCCATGCACTAGTGGAGTGATGAAGACCTCCTAAGCTTGGGAAATGGAAAAATAGACTATGTGGTGAAAGGGATGATTAATAATAATCCCATCAAAATCAACTTATCTTAAGCATTATCTCAGAAGTTTCCCTAATCATGTTCTAGAAACAGTGGAACAATTTATACAAGATAAAACTATTCTGTCAAATGGACTCTCTTTCATAGCTCCATGGTTTTATCTTGGAAACATGGAAATAACATTTCTTAGAACCCAAAGATTTCAAAAGGAACTCATCTATGTACTCCGCAGTATTTTGTAAAGATTTGGCAAAATTCCTGTCTATGGATGTGGTGCTCATAACATAGGACACTTTGGTAAAGAAGCTTGTAGTTGCAAGAAAATTAAAAAGAATATTATATACAAGTGCTCCTAGATTTCATCTTGACAAAGTATACCGACATAAGAAGCATAAAATATTTAAAATAAGGATTTTGTCAAAAAGCAGTCAGTACTTGCAGATAAATAAAAGTGATTTATCTGCAGGAAAAAGGGTCAATGGAAGAACAAATGTCCAAAAAAGAAAATAAGCCCCGTCTTGCATCCCTCTTTTCAAAAGAATTAGATCCACATTGGTGGTATCTTGCATTCTGTGAAGTAGTACGATACCTCGAGGGAGAAATGGTTTTTCTCCTTGAAGAAGAAACACTGACTCAGATGACTCAGATCCAGTCTTTAATAAATTTTCTCCCCCTAATTCCTATGAATCATATTCCTTTGATTCTGATGAAGAAGAAAAATTATAGGGGTGTGATAGTCCTCCTGAATTCAATTTTATATGTCCTCTCCAATAAAGGTCTCTCCTCAAATGAGAATCGATAAAGCATTATCGAAAACATTGGTTTATCAGTATGTCAAAAGAAAATAAATGAGTGAAGAAAATAATAGTCTCTTAGCAAAGCTGAAATCTAAACAGAAAGTCTCAGAAGAACAAGAAGGTAATACAAAATATTCCTCTCTTAGTATAACCAAGAATCCAACATTCTACAATCTAGTAGAGCTTTATAAAAACTACCTTGACTTGCATGAGGATAGACAAAAATTCACAAAAGATAAAGAGAAATTTTTCCATATTCAAAGAAAAGAAAAGAAAATATCTTTGAGAAAGATAATTAGAGAAATAAAGCAACTTAAAAGGATGCTAGAAGTTACAATCAGAGACAAAGACCAATCATCAGATGAAGAGTTGTGTAGACAATATGAAGAAGCTTTACAAATCTCAAAATTTGTTAAATTTAGAAGTACCCCACACATTAGTAAAGATGAAGGTTCAACACATGAGGAAGAAGAAACACTATATTTCCAGATCCAACTTTAGATCCCTCATTTGGACTTTTTACATGTCCTAAAATGTATATAAGAGTTTCTTTTTTCCACAAGAATCCAAGCCCTATCAACTAGAATGTATGATAGATTCTGGTTTTCAAATGAACCTATACAAAGGTAATGCAATACCATCCTTCTATAGGGAAAAGGACTCAAAACACAGAATGACAATTGAAGGAACTCTTGTATAGATGCTTGGAAGAGTTTTCGATTTCCTAATTAAAATTGAAGGTATGTAATAAGTCTTATCATTAAATAAGTTAGATAGCATTAAAGAAGATTACATTTTAGATTTTGAATTATTGAATGGAGTTAGTCTTGTTACTTTTGATAAATATAAGATCTTGTTTAAATGCACCATAAATGGTAGGATAGTATCTTGTCCAATGTCTTTTGAATCCAATTTCAAGTGCATAAACCCTGTCATAAATCTTAGTCCTACTCTCGATGTTGTTAGACCTCTTAGTCCTAAGTTTTATAGTCTAGGTATTTTCTAGTATTATATTAAAGAATAAATTATATTAGTGAGCAATTACACTTTGAATATGACTCTTTCTTTATACATGATACCTATCATTTCCATGTGATTATATGATTGGTTGTCTTCCTATTTTCTAGTGTAGGATTGAGCTATATAAACAAGCTCTCTTTTCTATGAGAGGTTAAGAGAGTCTTGTGAGTGTGATGTAAATTACTTTTTCCTTATTAATAAAATTGTGTGTCTGAGGACACTTCTTCATAATTTGGTATCAGAGCCATGATAAATTGATTTTGGATTGACAAATGGTGCTAGTCTTCACAACATGGATGTGGTGACAACAATGTTCTTTGGAAGGTAGATTTTGTTATCAAATTGATAAGGAAAACCTAGTCGTGATAAATTGCAGATTCATCGATTGTCAGGTTTTAATGTTGTTGCATAGATCTATAGATCTTTTAATTCAACAACTTTTTAAAATCTATGGAGAATACTGTTGTTGTGGTCTCTATTTGTAATTTTTTTTTTTTACTTTAGATCTATGAAAGTATGGCAAATTTTTGATATAGAATTATTATGTTTTAAATCTTGATCAAAAAGCTGTAAAATTCTGGATTTTGCTATCATTTTGTTTTGAAATCTGAGCGATCTACTAAACAAGAATTCAACGATCCAACCAACGATTCATTCTGTGATCTACACCAACGTTCCACTTCATCAACGATCTCCTGTGCCTTCCTGTGTCTATCATATCTCATTTGTTTTTATTAAAGTTTGTGATCTGACAATTTGAAACCTGCAATGATTTGGTGCAGGGAGAGATACGATCCACTGAGATCTGGTTCAACCTTTGCAATACTCCAACAACGATATGGACATACTCCAAGAACATTATGGCAGTGAAATGTTTGTTTTTTCAGCAGCAATCAATTCAAGCGTCCTCTACCCAGCGATCTGACCTATGATTGCAAAATGACCCGTGTTTTGCATCAGCCCTGGATCTGACCTGAGATTTGGGCCAACAATCTGAGCCACATCTATGATCTTAATCTGAGCCACATCTATGATCTTTCATCTGTGATCTGAGCCACATATGAGCCATATCTGCGATCTGATTGCTGGAGACTCCCTCAACAAGAAGGCATCTGTGATCCACTTCATATCTGCGATCCACGCAGATCAAACCAATGATCTATGCATATTTGAGCCCTCGATCTCTAAATCGGTGAATCTACATCAGCGATATCTACATTATCGAATCTACATCAGTGAATTTACATCACCGATCTCCTCATTAAGTCTTCCATATCTCATTTGATATCCTTTAAGCCTGCAAATTCATAAGCGCGCGATTCATAAGCCTGCAATTTCAATTTTATAAATTAATAAGACTTCATCATTATTATTAATTTATGAACTTTATTTCATCTTTTTATTAAAAAAGGGATTTTTGTTATTGTAAAAAGAGAACTTCTAGTTCATTTTCAAAGCAAAAGTGTTTTTTAAGAAAAAAAAGAGGTCAAGGTGGAGTTTTGTAAATTGTAAGTTTTGAACTATTTTTGTTCATTTCATAAAAAGGAGAGATAAGTTAAATTTTGAAAGTTTAACATCTTTGTAATTTTTGGAGCTATAAGGTAGACATGTATTTTAAAAAAAGACGAATTACGAGGCTTTTTAGAGGGTCAAGGCCAAGCCTCTAAAAAGGTCAAGGCCAAGCCCCTAAAAATAAACTCTTTGTTGAGTAGGCTTTTTAGAGGGTCAAGGCCAAGCCCCTAAAAAGGAACTCCTTGTTGAGTGTTTTTGCTGCTTACAATCATGTCAAAGATAGCCAATATCTTCACCGACTCAGATAAACTTGATGGAGTTCAGAATTATAAGTCATGGCAACGTCATATGAAAAATACTCTAATTTATAATGAGCTATGGCAAGGAATTTGTGATGTGGATCCAACTTCAACTAAGCCTACTGATGCTATTGTTTTAGCAAAATGGGAACTACAAAATTAAAAGGAACTTGCCTTAATTCATTTATACGTTTCTAATCATTTATGTATTCACATTGAAAATACTTCCTCAACATGGACTGCATGGGAACAATTTATAAAACATTTTGGTACTCCACTTGCTTCTCAAAGAATTGTCTTACAAATGAAATTATTAAGTAAAAAATTAGGAGAGAGAGAGAGGATTTATTATAATACATTTATAGAGTTAAAAATATTCACCTAGATATCATTAAGGGAGGATTTGGTAAACTTGAAGATAGTTTTCTAATTTCAATTTTGATAAATGGATTACTAGAATCCTATCGACTATTCATTGAAACTCTACAAATTGTTGATAAGTGAATATCTGCCACTTTTGATTCTTTTAGTGAGATGTTAACTCAACATAGTAAATCTTTTGGAAAACAAAAGCAGTCTGGTGGAGATGTTCTCTTTACTAGCTCTAGTAAAGAAGAAAACTCAAGAGGAAGAGGAAGAGGTTGTGATTAGTCTTCATTTAGAGGTCGTGGCAGAGGACGAAGTCAAGGAAGAAGGAACAATTTCCAAGGGTCAAATTTTCAATAAGGATCAAATTCTATAACAAGAAGTCAGTCAGAGAGACCACAAAACCAAAATAATCAAACATGAAGGGATATGAGTCAAATCAATTGTAGAAGATGTAATAGAGTTGGACATTTTGCTGTCGATTGTAGAACATCGAATAACAAGCTTCCAAAGTATAAACAACCTTCAAATTCAACACAATATGCAAATGACAGTGATCAAGGGAAAAATGAAGATGGAAGTGGTTTTGAGTTTGTTTTTTCATACATTAGAGGAAATTTGGGGTCTAAAATGGGCCTTATAAGAAAACATGCCAAAATAAGTTTTTGTGAGTTGGAATTCAAGAACCAATAGAATTCAATAAAATAAGTCAACCATAATGGTTGAATTGACATATTTGTCATTAAAAAAAGCTACTTTCTTTGTTCGTATTTTCGACATATTTCATTGTGTTTTTACTCAAATTTCGATCAGGAGAGCTCGTTGGATGTGGAATTTGATTCCGCATCCAACGAGTACCCACAATGCATACTTTTGACGGACCCCGTTACCCCAAAAATAATAAATACCTAAAAAAATGTGATGATGACATCATCATCACGTTTTTTCAGGTATTTCTTGTTTTTGGGGTAGCAGGGTCCATAAAAAGTATGCAGTGTGGGTACTCGTTGGATGCAGAATCAAATTTCACATCCAACGAGTTCTCCTGATCGAAATTTGAGTAAAAACACAGTGATATATGTCGAAAATACGAACACAAAAAGTAATTTTTTTCTTTCTTCCTCCAAAATTAATCAATATTATTTTATTATTTTAACTATTATTTCATTATTTTCCTTAGGAGGCCCATTTTAGACCTTAAAATTCTTCTAATGTCTCCAAACGTCAGAAGATTTATTATATACTAATAGTGATTTTGAATATGTTTGGTTGTTAGATACAGGGGCAACTCAACATATGACCTTTAGAAAATATTTCTTTTGGTCTTTCAATGCATGTAAGCTCAATTCAGTTTTTTTAGCTGATGACACTATACATACACCTCAAGGAAAAGGTTGTGTGAAAGTTTATCTTCCTGATATCGGTGAAAAGTTCTTATCAAATATCTGGCATGTTCCAAATTTTAATGAAAAACTTACTATCCTTAGTAACGATACGATACGTAGGTCATGTAGTTTCAATGAGAGATGGGTTAATTAAAATGAACTCAATAAAAAAAATTTATAAAACTGTCATGACAGGGTATGAAGATGGAAAGCTTCTTAGAATGAAAGGAACTGCCATACCTTGAAGGAATGATTTTGCAGCTATAGTAGAGTTAGAGAACTCTCATGATAAGATTATGGAATGCTAGATATGGACACTTAAATTTTGATAGTCTCTCTCAACTTCAAAAGAAATAAATGGTGAAAGGGTTTCCCACTTTCAAAAAGATAAATGCAATATGTAAAGCTTGCATCTATGGAAAACAAAGTAGAAAATCAAATTTTTACTTCATCTTGGCAAGAAAACAAATGTTTGCAACTTATTCATAGTGATATTTGTGGGCCTTTGGAAACTTCTCTAGGAGGGTGTAAATATTTCTTACTCTTTATTGATGATTTTACTCGCATGACTTGGGTATACTTTCTGAAAGAAAAATATGAAGCTTTTGAAAAGTTTAAAGAATTTGAAAACTTGGTTGAAAGATAAACTAAAGAGAATATTGGAACTCTAAGAATGGATAATGGTGGAGAGTTTACTTCCAAAGAATTTTAGAATTATTGTAAAGATAGAGGGATCAAGAGACATTTCACTAATGCATATACTCCACAGTAAAATGGAGTTACTGAAAGAATGAACCGTACTTTAATGGGAATGAAAAGATCCATGATGCAGTTTAAAGGATTTTCTTCTTCATATTGGGTTGAAGCACTACACACTGTAGTATATTTAAGGAACAGGACTCCAACAAATTCTTTGGATGGAGTTACACCATATGAAGCTTGGTATGCATATAAGCCTAAAGTTAAACATCTTCGAGTTTTTGGATATTTTTTTTATGCCTTAGTTCCAATGGAGAAAAGAACTAAGTTGGATTCTCAAAGTATCAAATGCATCATCATTGGCTACTTTGATCAAAAGAAAGGGTATCGTTTGCTTTCTGATGGACAATTGATTGTGAGTAGGGATGTGATATTTGATGAAACAGAAAGTGCAAATTCAGATGAAATAAATCATCTCTTTAGTCAATTAGAAAAGAAAAACATTAATACCAAGGGTAAGTTAAAAAACAAACCAGTTCAATCTTTATAGTTTAAAAAGGATCTTGTTTCAACTGAGATTTTTCCTTCATCAAATCAAGAAATTTCACAACCTTCCAATGGTAATGAGAATAATTCTTCCCATAGTGATACTTCAAGTCCAAAATCTTCAAATTCAGAAAGCAACTTAGTTTATATTTATCAAAATCAATTGTTTGATAATAATGATGAGACTGAGACAAGTGTTGAATCTAATCTACATCAAAGACCAAAATGGGCTGTACAAATTCTAAAAGATGTCCGTCCTTATGAAGTGAAAAAAAGAGGACCACAAAGTTTTTCAACACAAGAAACAAATGTTGCATCGTTTGCTTCCACTGAATTGTTGTAGCTACAATAGATCCCATGTTTTATTCAAAACATGAGACCCCCAATTTTTATATGCAAAAGGTGATACTTAATTTCCTTAGTCATTTCAGGATTTCCATGCTGTTTAAATTTTTTTGTTTGTCATGATTTGATTTAGTTAAAATTTTGAAACATTTATGCTTTTGTGTGTTTTTGGTGAGTTGCGGAAAAGACTATTTTTCCCAAAATATGTCTTTCCCGCAACCCTCAATGTGGATTGTGGGATCTTGTTTTTATGTTTGCAACTTTTTGGTCCCGCAACCCTCAACCCGCAATGCGGATTGCGGGTGTGGAAAGTGTTTGAATAATGACTTTGTGTCTTGTGTTCCCACAACCCGCAACCCGCAATTGCAGATTGCGGATTGGATGTGTATATTCGCAAAATAAACACTCACAACTCTTCTCCCACATTTTAGATTTTTGGTATCATTTAGACTGGTTCCATTTTTTTTGATCTTATATTTTATCTTTTATTCATTTGAGTCGTTTCTATGATCTTGGTGGTTAACTTACCATGCTATCATTCACATTCCTCGCCTAGGTTTGGTCTTCACTGCACAAACTGATTATTCGAGGTGATAGATGGTTATTACCTTCACTCTGGGATTTGGATTGATCTTATCATTTTTTCTCTCATGATTTTGGATATTGTATTAGTTTTATATTTCAGCTTGGTAGAGTTTTATTTTCACATATGCATGCCTAGAATCATAATGTAAATATTGTAAATAATCTTAGTCTTTGGGTTATTTGCTTGTATTAGTTTAATGCTTTTAATTTTTAGTTTAATCTTATTGAAGTATTTTAAATATTTATGGTTATGTTTTGACTTTCATTAACTTGTGTATTTCATTAAATCCATAAATTAAATTTATACACAATTGCATGTTATGAAAATTAAAAAACACATGTTTTAGTTTGTTTGAATCCTAAATTCCCTAATTTCTATGAGATTTGGTTAATTTCTATGAGATTAGTTTGAGCATGGTTAAGTCTTTTATTTCCACTAAGCTAATTTGATTTTGAAAATATAACTTCTATTTTTCCATTTTGCAAGTTAAAGGGATTTTCATTTATTATTCTGCAAAAGAAAATATTATTTTCAAGGTTTTCTATTCTTGGAAAATGATTATGTTAGAAACCTATTTATGGAATTCACTAACTCTCCTATATTATAGGAGTGATTCTTTTTCTATATACCTAACTTGTTTCCAACAATTATTTTCTTAAGAATTAAATTGTAAATGGTTTTTATAATTTCTAGGTTTAGGGTTTTCGATATTGGATTTTCTTTCACTTTGTAAATATTTCTAGATTTTTGATATTTTCTTTATTATTGTTTTATTTTAATATACTTCATACAACCTTAAAGAAAATTTAAAAAATTCATTTTTTTGAATCTTTCAACTCATTTTTATGTTTGCGGAACTTTTTATTTTGTTAAATTTTAACCTTCGGCAATTCCTACCCGCAACCCGCAATTGCGGGATGTGGATTGCGAGAGGTAAAATTTTCATGTTTTAAATAAAGAATTCCTGCAACCCGCAACCCGTAATGCGGGATGTGGGTTGCGGATTGTGGGAGGTAAAATTTTCATGTTTTAAATAAAGCATTCCTGCAACCTGCAATGCGGGATGCGGATTGCGGGAATCACTTTTGTAAATGCTTATTTTTTTTCATTCCCGTATTTTTCCGGATCTTAAGCTTATCTTATGTTATAATTTAATTTATTTACGGGTCTGTAAATTTTGGTAGTTTCATTTTTTTGCTTAGGGTTTCGATTTGGTTTTTCCTGATTTGTTTAAATGATTTTTTTTTTTTTTTTTTTTTTTTT